>JACJUY010004965.1:34578-65318 GCA_014220935.1 Platorchestia sp. MABIK
CCCCCCCTCCCTAACGCGACGCATTCCGCCAGGACGTGTACGACCGCGTCGAGTACCTCACGTCCCTGGGGCGGTCGCAGACTGCCGCCGTGAAGCGCGACGCTGATATCGGCGTCGCCATGGCCAACAGGGATGCCGGCATCCGGGTGAGTGTTGCATTAAAGTGAGGGGTGCATCCTGATATCGGTATAAATTCTACTCATTCTTCCGTCTACTGGCTTTTTCTACTCCTATAAATTTCAGAGAATCAGCTCTATTAGATCTTGTATGCTCAGGGCGTCTTTAGCTGACTTTTAACTAAATCTAATCTTCTGAAGGACATCATGAATAATTCGCGTCATTCTTACTTTTCAAATGTTTCTTTGAAAAACTCTCTGGCGACTGCACTTTATGAACGATACGTCGCGCTATATTTAGTGCAAAAGAATGTCCATTTAATATTTACTGCAGTGATCGTCAAATATTAGGATGCATTCAATACTCACTCAAGTCGTAGTCGACTCGAGTCTTACACTGCCCACACTGGTGACGAGCCAAGTTTTGACTGTGGTGCAGGAGGCGGAGTGCGAGAAGACTGCGATGGACGTGAAGTACACCACCGACACCAAGATAGAGGACAACGCCAGGATGTACAAGCTACAGAAGGCCCAGTTCGACACGGAGGTCAACGCTGCGGTGAGTCTTGTGTGTGTTGTGTTGGGGTGAGTCTTGTTGTGTAGGTTTGTTGTGTTGGGGTGAGGATGTGGTGTGTTGTGTTGGGGGAGGACGCGGTGTGTTGGTAGGTTTGGGGTGTTGGGGTGAGGATGTACAAGCTGTAGAAGGCGCAGTTCGACACGGAGGTCAACTCTGCGTTAAGTCTTGTGTGTGTTGCGGTGAGTCGTGTTGTGGAGATTTGTTGTGTTAGGGTGAGGATGTGGTGTGTTGGGGTGAGGATGCGATGTGTTGTGTAGTTTTGCTATGCTGGGATGATGATGTACTAGCTACATAAAAGTAGGCAATATTGCGATGTGTTTTGTAGGTTATTCATGTTTTGCTATGTTGAAGTGAGGGTGTACAAGTGTGTGGATTGTGTAAGGGTGTATCTTGACTTTCTGTTCCTTTGCGCTCGGAATCTTGTGTGGGAATACATCTTACGCAGGAACACATCTTGTGTGTAGATTCCATTTGTATGTGTTCCTGAGGCCTTGTTCGTATATTTTACTGAATGTTCACGCGTTTCATTGCAGAACGTTTCTGTTGCTTAACGGTTTGATGTGAGAACGCTTCCGTTGCAGAAAATTTTTATTACAGAAAGTTTTCATCGCAGAACAGTCTCATTGCTAGACAGTTCCTTTCCTAATCGGTTTCATTTCTGTACGGCTTGATGTGAGAACGTTTTCATTTCTAAACGTTTAGGTTGCAGAACAGCTTCATTGCCAAACGGTTTCATTGTAGAACGTTTGGGTCGCAGAACGGTTTGATGTGAGAACGTTTGTGTTGCAGAATGCGGACGCGGCGCTGGCGTTCGAGCTGCAGGCGGCAAAGCTGAAGCAGAACATCAGGAACGAGGAGATCCAGATCGAGGTGGTGGAGCGGCGGAAGCAGATCGAGGTGGAGGAGCAGGAGATCGCCAGGAAGGAGAAGGAGCTCATGGCCACCGTCAAACTGCCCGCTGAGGCCGAGAGCTACAGACTCGAGACCATCGCGCAGGGCAAGCGTACACAGGTACGGATCCTGGGTTTTGGTGTGTTGTGTTTAGGTGTCCGGTGTCTGTGTGTGTTGTCGTGTGTGAGTTTGTTTAGGTGTCTGCTTCTTGTGTGTGTTGGTGTCGAAATTAAATTAAACCATCGCGCAGAGCAAGCGCACACAGGTACGGATGCTGAGGTTTTGCTGTGTGTGCAGGTGTCTGGTTCTGGTGGATGTGTGTGGTATGTGTGTGTGAGTTGTTGTTGTGGAAATGAAGACCATCACGCAAAGCAAGCGCATGCAGGTAGAGATTTGCTTTTTGGTTTGATAGGTGTGTGTGTTGAGGTGTGTTTGTCTGTGTCTGGTTTTGGTGTGTGTTGAGGTATATGTCTGATTTTGGTGTGTGTGTTTTCAGATGTGTGTGTGCGTGTTTTCAATTCAAAACAATTTCAAATTCTGGGCTCCTGATTTGACGATACACTGACATTTCAAGTTGGCACAAAACTCCTTCCTTCCACTTGTCCCTGAACGTTCCCGAGTCTGCAGTGAACGCCTCAACTCATGACTTCAAAGTTAACGGCTCAATGCGACTGAGCTCTCTGAAGGGCTCAGAGGGTTGAGACAGAAACGTACCCTAAACTCCCATACAGACGGTGGAGACAGAAACTCTGAACTTAACTTAAACTTGTACACAGACAGAGACCTCTGATCTAACCTTAGACTTCCACACAGACGGTTGAGACAGAGACTCAATACTCTAAACCTCCCCAAACTCCACACACAGACGGTGGAGACATAGAAACCTACCCCAGAAACCCACTATAAACACCCCAAAAATCCACTACGTATAACCTCCGTTAAACCGCCACACAGACGGTGGAGACAGCGAAGGCGGAGGCGGAGCGGATGAAGCGCATAGGCGAGGCGGAGGCGTACTCGGTGCAGCTGGTGGGCGAGGCGGAGGCGGAGCGGCTGCGGATGAAGGCCCAGGCGTACAAGCAGTACGGAGACGCGGCCGTCATGGCCATGGTGCTCGAGTCGCTGCCGCAGATCGCGGCCGAGGTGTCCGCTCCACTCGCCAAGACGGACGAGATCCTCATGATCGGCAGCAACGACTGCATCACCAACGGCGTCACGAAGCTCGTCTCAGAGCTGCCTCCCACCGTCCAGGCCCTCACGGGCGTCGATATCAGCAAGGTGGGTGGTGGGTAGAGGGGTAGTGGGTGTTGGGGGTAGTGAGACCTGTGGGTGTTGGGGTAGTAGAGTTCTTTGTGGGTAGAGGGTAATGGGAATATGACTGTTGAGGGTAGTCGGAGCTGTGGGTGTTGAGGGTGGTGGGGCAATATGTCGTGGGCAGTGGAGGCTGTGAGTGAGATGAAGGAATGGGTGCTTGGTATTGGGAAGTCGGTACGGTGCAGAAGAGTTCATATAATCGGGGTGTGTGCTGGATATTCTTCATGTGACCCCGGTTAAAGTCACCGGCAACAATTTGCAACAGATATTAGGAATTAATTCTTCTAAACTCATTTGATCTCATACACAGAAATTAGTTAATTATTAGATGATGAATGAAAGCTGGTGATATAATTTACCTTTTTTCCGTTTGCATTGAGTGCATCTCACGTGCTGGGAAAGAGTGTGCCAAATGATTTCAAGCTTCAGGAACTTCTTCGTTAAGCTCACGCAAGCAGAAAATATTCAGTAGGATCCCACGTCACTCAAAACATGGAACAAACAATTCACCATTTAACCAATATGTCCTCCATAAGTTCTGTAATCAATGTGTCCGCCAAAAAAATTTTAATCAACGTGTTCGGTGCATTAATCCATCAGATTCGGAGACATAATGAATATCACGTGCATTGTAAGGAAATAGGAACGTGTGTCATGTGATTTGTCGAACATTATTATACATTTTTGACGGGCCGTGTGCACTCGGCCTCATCAGCTTTCGAGAACTTGAAATTTTTTTTACCTTCTGGCCATTATTTCATTTTGCCTTTTTTCTTATTTCAAATAAAGGGGGGTGGACTAGTACAAATAATACTGACAATTAGGTGTATTTCAGATGCAATAACAATAATGTAATAATGATGATAATACCACTAAAAATACTGACTCTGCGGTGTATATCAGATGTAATAACAATGCTGCGGTGCATTTCAGATGTAATAATAATGCAAAAATAATAAGAATACTGACACTGCGGCACATTTCTGATGTAATACCAAAACAATACTGACAATGCGGTGTATTTCAGCTGTAATAACAATACATTGTTTTTCAGATGCAATAACAACACTGGCAATGCGGTGTATTTCAGCTGTAATAACAATACATCGTATTTCAGATGCTGAACAAGCTGCCGGGCATGTCAGGCGTAACGATGCCCTCCCCGCGCCCCGCTGCCGTGTGAGCTGCCGCCCCCCTCCTCCCTCTCCCCCTCTAGTATAGCCGCCCTCAACTTTATCCACACATTTGATATATTATTATTACTAGATAATAATATGTGCACACATTTGATGTATTATTACATAATAATATATGCACATATTTGGGATATTATTATTAGGTAAGAATAGTAGGTATATATTATTCTTATGTAATAACATATGCACACATTGCATGTATTATTGTTAGATAATAATATTATGTTATTATTATGTGATAATGATAATATATCCACACATTTGATGTATTATCATTAGAGAATAATAATATATAATTATTATTAGATAATAATAATAAATAATTATTATTAGATAATGATAATATATGCACACATTTGATATATTATCTAATGTAGGATTTACGCAACTTGAATTAGTGTAAGTGCATCGAGTGTTCTATCTATCACGGAGCCTGCAAGGTACGGGGTGCTTCTATGCCGGCTTTTGTATGGAATGTTGGCTTATTGCAGAGAACGTGTGCTTATTTCACGAGAACATTTGATTATTCATGAAAAAATCTGATCATTGGAGGAAAATCTGATTATTAAAGAAAAATCTGTTTGTTGGAGAGGAAAATCTGGTTATTTGATAAAAAAATCTAAATATTTGACAGGAAAATCTTAATAGATAGAAAAATCTACTAATTAACAAATAATCTAATCTTACTTGAGAGGAATGTTCATTCTTTTGGGAATTTGGGAGGAATATCAGCTTATTTGACTCAATTATCCACATATATGACACCTGCTTATTCGCAAGCGACATCTTCATTTTTGAGTGTAAGATCTTCAATTTGAGGTTATATCTTCGCTTTTTAGGGTAATGTCTTCATTCTTGAGATCAGTATTTTTTCATTTTTGAGGTAAAATCTTCATTTTGTCAGAGCAATATCTTCAATTTTGAGGGCAATATTTTAAAGATAATTTCCGCACTCTCCACTATCATTTTAGTGCTTCGGTCAGTGTCATTTAAGACAAAATTCTGTTTAGCATTTTGCTTGAATTAGCTGTGCCGTGTGTGGATGTCTTAACTGATGGCATCTGTTCATGTTACAATGAACATAACTGATGTTACAATGAACATAACTGATGTTACAATGAACATAACTGATGTTACAATGAACATAACTGATGTTACAATGAACATAACTGATGTTACAATGAACATAACTGATGTTACAATGAACTGGGTCTGACACAACGCTGTGTTTAGCACTTAGACTGCGGCAGGTAACACTGAAGTTTAATGTTCTACGCAAATTTGAAGTGAACTGTAGTGAGCAGTTTTGAAAGTAGCAAACATTAACTGAATTGTGCCTTCATTTATTTTTCGATTGAGTAATTATGAAATTTGAGTTTGTGACTACTGGTCAGTCAGCAGATTTATGAAAACTGCCTACGTGGCCACCGGTGGCTCACGCCGCAGTCAAAGTGTTAAATAATTGTGTGCTGAATAAATATAGAAATGAGATAAGCTTGCAACTATGAATTCGGCGATGAAACATGTTGTCGAAACGCTGGTAACCTTTGTATTACTACTAGTACTATTACTACTACTAATGAACTGGTGTGCAGTAGTGATATGTTGACCTGCTGAGCGTGTCCGTATACTGCCAATCTCTTGATTATCTGCTGAAATAAATACTGTTCTCCTAGTTAGTGAAGTACTCTATAACTATGCTGCTTGTATTGAATGACTGCGGAACTCGTGTTGTTGAGGAATTGGTTTCGTATTCACTGTTTGTTTTTGGTAAATAATGTGTAACGCGTATTGAGTAGCCAAATTTGTTCTATGTTTGCTCTTGGTTTTGAACAATAACTGTGTTAACGCGTATTGAAAACCTAATTAGTTGTCCGTTCGCTGCTGTTTTTGGAAATGCGAAATGAAACGAGTATTGGAAAACCAATTAGTTTTATGTTCGCCATTGTTGAGAACCCTGGTTTTGTTGCGATCATTTTGACCTCGATTAAATGAAGCCATGAATATTGATCGCGTTAGTAGGTGTTGTGACGGCATAAATACTCGCTGAAGTTAGAGCATCACGTGTGCGCTGTAGGGGATTATTATGCTGTTATTTAGACGTCTTTCATTGGAGTATGTTAGCCGTTGCTTTTTTCTGGATCTAGACTGCTGGAACGAAATTACGTTATCAAAGCGCGTTTCTATCTCGTCATCGTCAACTTTTTGGAGCAGTCACTGTGGATCTTTGAGTGATGCGGCTTATGTGAACTAAACTTGTGCGGATATCATCAATGTGAAACTTTATCCTAGTTATGGCCGAACTCAACTTATATGGATCCTAGTTATGACCGAACTCAACTTATATGGATCCTAGTTATGACCGAACTCAACTTATATGGATCCTAGTTATGACCGAACTCAACTTATATGGATCCTAGTTATGACCGAACTCAACTTATATGGATCATAGTTATGACCGAACTCAACTTACATGGATCATAGTTATGACCGAACTCAACTTACATGGATCATAGTTATGACCGAACTCAACTTACATGGGTCCTAGTTATGACCAAACTCAACTTGTACTGATTCTTGTTATGACCGAACTCAACTTATACTGAGAAAAATCAGTCCAAGTGATTCAACCAATAAAATACTTGATTCTAGTTATGAGCAATGGAGCTAATTTCCATGCATATAAGTTGAGGTCTGCAGAAGGCGTACACCTCTAGAGTCGACGATGTGTTCTCGTTTCATGTGGATCACCTGAAAATAGCGTTTTATCGTTGTATTCTCCATGTTGCTAGCGTTTTATCGTTGTATTCTCCATGTTGCTAGCGTTTTTTCGTTGTATGTTGTCTTGTGTACATCACTGCCAAGGTTTGCGTAGTCTCCTTGTCACCGGTACGAGTCGATCTCACATGGATGTCATGTTCTCTAACTGAATTTTTTGTGTACCTCGTGCAGAAGGGGGTTTTGTATTGCTTGGAACGCAGTCATTTTTGTTGAAGTCAAGTTGAAGCTTGTGTGTCTCACTGGAGTCAAACTGAAGTTCAGACACAGGGTGGCAAGAGAGGCTGGAAAGCGGAGTGTGGGGATTACAAAATGAAAGGAGATACAGTTTCTTCAATAAAAACGCTGCTGTCAAAACTGAAAATAAAACAATGCATTAGACACCCTGGACTGAAAATGAAGACTACTAACCAGAGCATTACCCGAAGTGTAGTGTTCGTATTAGACATTGCATTGAAAATGAAGAGTACCAACCAGAGCGTATAGTGTCCGTATTAGAGACCTTGTATTGAGAATGGGAAGTATTAATCATAGTACCTGGCAGAGGTATTGCCTGAAGTATAGTGTGTACGCTCAGATTTATATTGCAGAGTTTTATGCTTCACTAAACCTAGGATATGATAAGTGGCGATGTAACTCCGTATTGCGCTAGTGGTCTGCTCCACTCCACTGGCTGTTGGTCTGCCCATGTCGGTCTCTTCTTTTTGTGGCACGTATTTACGTTGGTTTGCCTACGGAGTTGCCCTTATGAGGATAGAATTTAATGTGGAGAGAACGAGGTTTGGCTGCGGAGTTACCCTTATGAGCATGGAATTTAATGTGTAGAGGACGATTAACATCAGAGGATGTGTAACCAAAGTTATTCCTTGCCATGCAGCTTTCACGAATTTAGAGTGTGGGAGGACAAGAAACATTAAAGAATGTTTAGCAGAAATTGTTCCTTTGGCTTTCATGAATTTAAGGTGAGAGAAGAAAAGGTGTAACAGCAATTATTCAATTGACTTTCATGAATTTAATTTAGAAAAAGAACATTAAAGGATGTAAAACAGAAATTATTCCTTTGGCCTTCATGAATTTAATTTAGAAAAGCAACATTAGAGGATGTGTAACCGAAATTATTCCTTGCAGACCAAGCGGCTCAGCGTGATGTGAGGCGTCGTCTGGTGCATGCGAGACGTGAGGGTCGTGATGGGACCCCAACGGGGGAAATGGGGTCCTCTGAAGGGGTCTTCATGAGACTCCGCCTTGAGAAATGGGGTCCGGGATTGGACCCCACCGGGGAATATGGGGTCCTCTAAAGGGGTCGTGATGAGACCCCAACGAGGGAAATGGGGTTCTTTAAAGGGGTCCCAACGGAGGAAATGGTGTCCTCAAATGAGGTTATGAGAATCCCAACGGGGAAATGGGGTCTTCTAAAGGGGTCGTGATAGGACCCAACCGGGGAGGACCATGGGGTCTTCATAGGGGCATGAGTTTTTTTTTTGGATCGTATGGGGTCTTCAAAAGAGCATAAGTTAACCCCTCCTTGGGGTCTTCAAAAGGAGCATGGCTAGAACTCCGCTCTGGTATATGGGGTCCTGAAATAGGGTTTAACCCATTCCATCGTCAGGTTCAACCCATCCCATCCTCGGGCTTACCTCATCCCATGTAACCTTCCATCCTTGAGTTGAAAGCTGGACGCTCTAATGCAGAATTGCCGATAAAGTTATTATCGATTTCTTATTGTACTGTTATTTTCTGTTTGTATTGTCCGTATTGGTGTTTTTATCATTGATGTTACTAACATTCTGTTAGACGTAATAGTTTTATTTTAAAATCGTTTTCTTATTAGTTTACTTTTAACATTAAGTCTCGTTTTTGTAATTCTGCTCAGTTGAGAGAACTTTTTCGTTTTTTAAAAACTTTTACGAAAAGTCGAGAAAAGTTTTTCGTTTTGTGAGAACTTTTACGAAAAGTTGAGGGAACTTTTATCGTGAATGACTTGCGCTGACGTAATTTGCTCGTTTACAATGCTAAGCTCTTCACAAATGGAGCGTCGTAACTGATAACTAGTCATCAGTACAGTACTCCTAGAGTTTAATGTCAATTTTGTAACAAACATTAAGTTTTGAATAATCGAGTACTTCAGAAAAAACTATTCAGTTGGGGAATACTTTCCGATTAAAAAGACAGCCCAACATGCAATTCTGGTTCCAACGTTTAGAAATACTTTCGGTGCAACACAAAGAGTTTCTCTGAAGTGCTGGCTGGCCTCTACTACCACTACTCTGTACTATTTCTACCACTCTACTATTTCTACCACTCTACTATTTTTACCACTGTATCATTTCTACCACTGTATCATTTCTACCACTGTACCATTTCTACCACTGTACCATTTCTACCACTACCATTTCTACCACTGTACCATTTCTACCACTTCCATTTCTACCACTTTACTATTTCTACCACTGTACCATTTCTACCACTACCATTTCTACCACTACCATTTCTACCACTACCATTTCTACCACTACCAATTCTACCACTACCATTTCTACCACTACCATTTCTACCACTCTACTATTTCTACCATTTCTACCACTCTACCATTTCTACCACTATCATTTCTACCACTGTACTATTTCTACCACTGTACCATTTCTACCATTTCCATTTCTACCACTTCCATTTCTACCACTTTACTATTTCTACCACTGTACCATTTCTACCACTACCATTTCTACCACTACTATTTCTACCACTACCATTTCTACCACTACAATTTCTACCACTACCATTTCTACCACTACCATTTCTACCACTACCATTTCTACCACTCTACCATTTCTACCACTCTACTATTTCTACCACTCTACCATTTCTACCACTATCATTTCTACCACTGTACTATTTCTACCACTGTACCATTTCTACCACTCACTCTTTGGTACTGCACCATTTCTACGGCTACAGGATCACCATACCATTTCCACCACTATTGCTATATTATTACTACAACAACTTAACTATGTCTACCACTACTTATTATATACAGCGTTTCACCGCCGAAGAAGCTACAGAGGCATTTCATCGGCTTTACCACTACTACTTTACCATGTCTACCCCTACCTACGTATTATTTCTACCCCTAATGATGTACAATTTCTACCCCTACCTACGGATCATTTCTACCCCTAATTATGTACAATTTCTACTCCTGCCAATGTACCACTTCTACTATTGCACTATTTGAGCCGTTACTACTTCACCATGTCTACCTCTACTTACGTATCATTTTTACCCCTACTTACGTATTATTTCTACCCCTACTTGCGTATTATTTCTACCCCTGCTTACGAATTATTTCTACCCCTACTCACGTATTATTTCTACCCCTACTTGCGTATTATTTCTACCCCTACTCACGTATTATTTCTACCCCTACTCACGTATTATTTCTACCCCTACTTGCGTATTATTTCTACCCCAAACAATGTAAAATTTCTACTACTGCACCATTTGAGCCGCTACTTGCATCAGTTACGCTGCTGCTGACGCTCCACTCAACTCTGAACATTTCTGTGGAGCAGAGAGACGGTAGTTGTGCATATTATTATAAATTTTGTTGTTCTGTCGCGGGATGTATTGTGGTGACCGCTGATTGCACCATGGGATGAGATGTAACTTGTATATTGCAATATTTCGCTATGCCAGTGGTGCGCGGTTATCGAAAAAATATAAATAAATCAATTAAGATATAATTTTTAAAATAAACTTGCAGTAGCTGCGGCTCTCTCTATCGATGCGTTTAACCGAAGGGGCTCTCTTGCAAAAATTAGTGAATAACACTGCGCTAGGGTATATCAAATTGTACTGCGTTTAGATCTATTGTGAGTTGTTTCGCTCGTCTGTTGAATTAAATCGCATTTGGCTCTCCTCAGGGGATACAATTATTCTATCTATGGGAGTTAGAGCTCCTAGTGGAAATTGTGAGGGCCCGAGCTGAGAGTTAGGTAGGCCTTCTTTTTGTTAAAATAAAATGTTTGTTGTGTTAAGGACCACCTTTTTTCGGTTCACTGCTGTCCTGTTTTTCAGCACCTACTACTTTCTTCTTCGACTTTGATCTTGTTTCATGAACTCCTTTCCCAACACACTGTTTCTATGCCCTTTCTGCATAGATTCCACGTTCCCTTAACTCCATACTAAATGGTGCCTTCCTTCTTCCTCTCTTTGGATCGCATTTGTTGCGGATAGGGAGGCTTAAACTAACTAATAATCTAATCTGTAGCTCCCCTGGTGGTGCCCTAATGCCGTACGTTGAGTTGCTGTCTGGAGCAGTTTTTGCTTTTCGTAGCCAACGTCTCCCGTAGCTTCTTTGGTTTCCTCATTGGCTTGAATATGTTGTGCGGCCTTCAGAGCTGAATTACACTGCTGTTTATAAAGTAAGATTTGTTCGCCTGGTGCAATAGTTTCCACATTTTCGTAGCCAACGTCTACAGCTTTGAGTGTTTTTTTGTGTAATATTTAGTCTGAAGATGCTGAGTTGAATTGGGGAGGACACCGAACAAGGTCAGGATTTCGGCTTAAAAAAAAGCGAATCTGGTAGATACCCAGTCGAACTTTTTAGCCGCCTGCAAGCATGTTTTTCGCCGCCTAATGGATTTAATCGCTTAGGCGGTGAAAAACACGCGTGCAGGCGACGAAAAAGTTAGACTGGGTAGGTAGGTTCGGCTTGGAGTATTTTCACAAATGTACATAAAATCGCCTTTTGTAGAGTCAAATTTCAGTAAGCCTGTGGGTTCCTTTTTTCAATGTAGGAGGACAACATACCGAACAGAAACGGATGATGTGCTTTTCTCGTTTTATCTCTACGTTAAGAATTGTACTCGAGCGGTGTGATCACCTATGTAGCCTTGCGTTCTGCTGCAGATAGTTAAAACCATCGTCAGTTTTAAGCCACTCAATGTACACTGCTAGAATTTTACTTATCAATAGATATCTAAAATTTCTCGTCAATATAAGTATGAATGTCATGTTCAGTATACATCAGTTCACCTACCGCTTGTGTGCCGAATAAATAAGGAGTTATCTCAAATTCCTGGTTAAATCACTGTAAATGTCACAATCATTATACGTATAACTGTTTACCGACGCTATGCTGAAGAACTTTAGTTCCAAAACACTAGTTCAGCGGTTCATAACCTGGGGGCCTGGTTTTCCCCAGTAATGTTTTCGAATAAAGAGTGAACTTTCCCTGTTGAATATGTTGGAGGACCTATTTACGATATTCTTTGTTGTGAGCTTATTGTTTACCAGTCCGTCTGCACAGAATTTCCCCTGGCGATTCTTCAGGGGGAGTGGGAGTAAAAAGGTTAAGAACCACTGCACTGGAATGATGGTGTGTCCTTTGTGTTGTGCTGGTGTTGGGTGTATGTTCAGTTATACCTGTCGTGGAATTAGGTATGTCGCGCTTGTGAACCGACTTTCCCTCTACTGAAGTGAACATCTACTGCCTCTCGAGCCTTCCTCTACTGAAAGGAGTCTACAGTCTACTCTACCGAGGGAGGTCTACTCTACTGAGGAACATCTACTGTCTACTCTACTGAGGGAGTTCTACTTTGTGATAGACGTATTCTCAGCTGACTAAATGTGGAGTAAAAGACGTGTGGGGATTAACTTTTATAAAGAACTGGATTGCAAGATTTCGAAATAAATGTAATTGTAAAGATTTAGGTCGTTTGCGCACTTCAAGCCTTCATGGCACAATCTGTGAGACGTAGAATGAGAATCTATCATGCACTGCCATATAAGTAGACTTGCATTCTTTAGTTTCTAGCACATTCATGAGAACAGGAGAAAAGTATATGATACCTCGATGAGACGTCCAGGCCCGTAGATAAGGTACTTATGATATCTCTTACTTGTGATGCTAAGCCATGGTGAAACTAGATCTTTTTTACTCTATTCAGCCATAGTGAAACTGCATCTTTTTTGACTGTTTTCAGCCATAGTGAAACTGCATCTTTTTTGACTGTTTTCAGCCATAGTGAAACTGCATCTTTTTTCACTGCATTTCCTGCACAAATTGAAGTCGCTAAGTTCATCTCCAAGAAGATGAAGGTCGATGTGTGTTTATTTCTATTGTAATCCGTGTTGTAGACTGCGACTTTTTGCGTAATGCTCGTTCAAATATGCTGTTATTTTGCCAATGTTAGCGCATGGGAAGCGTGCAAATCTTTTGTCGAACGCCCAGGGTATGTGACGCGTGTAAATTTGATCAAAATAAGCGTTATTTCTGCGTATGGTTCACGAGTTGCATTTTACTTGAAAATGTTGACACAAACATTTCAGAATTGAAAAAATAATACTAAAAATGATAATTTATTTGTATGAATGATAATCACTTATCATTTATACTAAAAAGAACACTCAATTGTTTTTTATTAAAAATGACAAGGGATTATCTTCGTATTTTAACATGTATAGAACTAGAACAATTTCGCAAGGTTGGAAAGACATTTTAGAAAATATTCAACCGATGTGTGCCCGTACGCTGGAGTTAGTCATATTCCGTTTCTGTCGTGTGAAGGAACATCAAATTTATTATGAATATATATGTATAAAAAATATATAAAATTGTAGTGGTACTTCTAAGCTTGTCAGACACTTGCTGCGTGTTGTATGGTGAAGTCATGCCAGGCTTGCTAAATTGGCCTTTTTTTGCCCCGGAATTGTGCAGTTTGGTTTTCTCCAAATCCATTTTAGCTTTCCAGAATAACTTCTTTTTAGATCCAGTATAGCTTTGTTCAAATTCAGTTTCACCATTTTTCGAATCCAGTATAGCTTTTTTGAAAATTTGAAATTCCAGTTTAACCTTTTTTCCAATCCTGTACAGCTTTTTTTTAGATCCACAATAGCTTTTTTAAAATTCAGAATAGCTTTTACAAATCAAATAAAGCTTGTTCCCAAATCCAATTTTTTAATGTGGTTGGGCTTCAATCTTCAAATCCATTATTTTGAGTCCAGTTCGGCTTCTCACTAATTCAATTTGGCTTCTTTTGCAACCGATATTTTCATTTAAAGGACACTCGAAATCATTGACCCTTTTTTGGAACACATTTGACCTTTTGGAACCTTTTCAGGGCCTTTGACCCTGAAATTGACCCTTTTTTGGAACACGTTTCACGGCCGAATCTGTCGAGGCAACAGACCTAACAGTAAAATTTTAGTTGAAATTCATTTGACAAGTCTGGGTTTTAGTTATTTTCACTGTGATTTTCCAGGCTACTGCTGGAGAGGTCCACACTGGAGTTACGTTTCCGTAAAGTTATTTTCTTATTGACTTCCTCAGGGAAATACAACTATTGTATCTATGGGAATTAACACTCCCAGGAGGAAAATGTGTTAAGGGCCCGAGCTGAGAGTTAGGTAGGCCTTCTTTTTGTTGAGATAACATAGGTTTTTGTTCTGTTACGGACCATCTTTTTTCGGTTCACTGCTGTCCTGTTTTTTCAACACCTACTACTTTCTTCTTGAACTTTGATCTTGTTTCATAAACTTCTTTCTCATCTTACTGTTTCTGTGCCCTTTCTGCGTAGATTCCACGTTCCCTAAACTCCATACTAAATGGTGCCTTCCTCCTTCCTCTCTTTGGATCGCCTTTGTAGCGGATAGGGAGGCTTAAACTAACTAATAATCTAATCTAATCTTTCTCAATTTACTGTTTCTATGCCCTTTCTGCATTGATTCCGCGTTCCCTTACCTCCATACTAAATGGTGCCTTTCTTCTTCCTCTCTTTGGATCGCATTTGTTGCGAATAGTGAGGCTTAAACTAACTAATAATAATATTATTGCTGACGTGTCTAAATCATACACGATGCAAAGGAGTACGAGTGCCATGAGTGTAGAGTGTAGGTAGTTGAAATAGTCGTTTCTCAATAGTTGTGTCACTAGGTACCGAGCCTATTTAAGTTTTTGAGCAGCGCTTGCTAGGATTTCGAAATCAAATTTTTTACCCTTATAAAAGATTTTTCGCTGTTTTTGTACCTGAACTTGATACAACTCTGCGTCACAAAATGCCTTTTATTTTTACCTCAACTGGAAAGTAATTTTTGCATCACGGATTTTTTTTTCGTTTTTCACCTAAACTTAATACAACTCTTGGGGTTACGAAATGCTTCCAATTTTTCAAGTGAACTTAATCAGAGAAGTGCGTCAGTTAGAATAAACTGATTGAAACGAGGAATTCGTTAATCTTACTCTCATTTTTACATTCTTCGAATAATTTGGGACTTTTTTTTTGTATATTAAAAATTTGGCCCCTGAAATGAGGTATGAAAGAATTCGATGCTGTCACGCTGGAGCGCAAAGAAGAGCTGTAATCAGAGCTGCGGTTTTGAGTTTCTATTTCTACTATGTAGTGCACACCGCCCATCACAAAATGGCAGGATTAGATATGGGTCCAACTGAGCTTCAACATGGTTTTTCCATGATTTCCTACGTTGTTAAATATGGCTTTCCTATATTTTATTAAGTCTCAACTGCTGATATTCTATACAACCTAATCTAACCTACCAATACACGTGATATTCTATACAACCTAATCTAACCTACCAATACACGTGATATTCTATACAACCTAATCTAACCTACCAATACACGTGATGTTCATTCCAACCCTGAATCTGCTGGGTTAATGTACCGAAAATAATTGTGGAGTTGATGAAGCTTGTATCACAGATACGCTCATCACACACTACAGGCTGGTGGGTGTGACACACGGGCGGACGGACGCGGCTTTTATTATAAAATAGATTTGTGCGTGCTCTGAACGTGCATGAGTATTTGATGTGCTCAGTGGGGTTCTTTATGACATATACCACGTTAGAGAAAACATAGTAGGGTCATTTCTAGGGAGAAAAATGCCCTTCTTCTTTTTCGACTAGCCAATAGAAAGGCTTTATTTAAAACAAATTTTAGGACGTCACCAAAACGCCATGGCGTTTGGCCAATAGTGGAGACGGATTTGGGGTAACAGTGCTACCAGAAGCAATATGAGCGCTGCTATTGGTCTGTTGCCGTGACGTCAGCAAACCCACGCAGCCGACGAAAAAAAAGGCTAGTTTGACCTTACATTGTTTCCTCTACCGGGATATATTCTCAAAGTATTTGCGCCTGTGTCTTTGCATTACTGATACGCTTTAAGTGTTTGCATCAATGACCGTTTGTATTTTAAATACACCATCATTTTTTACATTTGTTAATCTTTACCATTTATCTAAGAGCGTGTATCTTGGATACGCGAAGATGTTTGGCAGTGAGTATGGATCGTAGAAATACTAAAATATTGTCATCGGTTAATTTGCATCGTAGATACGCAAAAATAATTATTTCAATGAGTTTGTATGGTAGAGACGCAAAAATACTAATTTCACTCAGTTTGTATCGTGGATACGAGAAAATAATTATTTGTCAATTTGTGTCGTAGATACGCAAAAATTATTATTTTAGTCCGTTTTTATCGTAGGTGCGCAAAAATAATTATTTTAGTCAGTTGGTGTACTGGATAGGTCAAGATATTCACTCTTGTGAGTTTGTATCGTAGATACGCAGAAATATTTACACGTGTGATGAAGCTCGTATCTTAGGTACTCAGAATTGTGCTCGAAATGTAGTATGCTACTGCGACTCACTGTGCGGACCACTTGTTTGTGGTAACGGTGGTTAAACAATTACAACAATAATATTGGTAATAATAATAATCTTGGATACTCAGTAATGTTTGACTTGCGTGAAATCGCGTTCTCGAAACTTTGCTCTAAAGTTGGTCAGTCGTGTAGGGAAATGGGGGAAAATGGAAGGGAAATGGTGGAAAAATGAGGGAAAATGGTAGGAAAATAGGGGAAAATGGTAGGAAAATAGGGGAGTTATTATTCACTTCCTCTGCTTCAACTTTTATCTTGTTTCATAACCTTCATTCTTAGCTTACTGTTTTTATGTACCTTGTGCGCAGATTCTGGGTTCCCTTAACTCCATCCTAAATGGTGCCTTTATCCTTCCTCTCTTTGAGCATCTTTGATGGGCTGGAGGCTAAAACTTTCTTTTAATCAATCAATGTTCATTACCCTTTCCTTCAAATCATAAGGAAATGGAGCTGTTACAAAGCTAATCTTAAAGTTAAGTTATAAATCCTAAAGTGTAAAATTTTGTGTTAAAGTTCGACTATCTCAAAAATTTATCCATCGAGAACACAGTTTTTTACGCGGGTTCCGTAATTTTTGTGTATTTATTTGCCTATTAAATTGCGCGGTTTATCCGGCTCGGGCCCATACAGCTTTTCGTTATGAGTTTGCTTTCCTTTCAAGTGAATTTTCAAGGGCCAGTCAATAACGACTTCAGTGAAACGTATATTTTGAAGTCAACATGTTATTTAAAAATTGTAAAGCTTACAATTTTAATTTAAAAACTTTAAAGTCAACTTTTTTATTTAAAGTTTTTAAAGGCGACATTTTTTATTTACAAATTTTAAAGTCGACATTTATTATTTACAGATTTTAAAGTCCACGTTGTGTGTGACGCACAATATCTGCTTGTTTCATCAAGGGGAAACTTACAATTATTATTTGTAATTATTCTTATTATCGATTATTATTTAGAGTAAAAAATCGAGCTTTTTATATAAATGTAGAATAGCATTTTTCATGAAATGTAAAAAATCAGTATTTACCCGAGGGTAAAAATTCAACAAATACAACCGCTGTCAATTTCGAAATAAGGAATGAGTTGTGTAGATGTAGAGTAGCATTTTACATGAAATGATGAAAATTCAGTATTTATCCGAATGTAAAACTCGAGTATTTTATGAAAACAAGCAAGGTAGATTTCTAAAGAGAGACAGTTCAAATAAAACGAGAAAATGTAAATCTCTATAGAGAGAATATTTGAAAAAAGAGGAAAAAATTATAAAATGAGTGACATTAAAGAGTAAAAATACATGTTTCTCAAAATGTAAAATTCAAATAAAGAGAGAAAATGTGAATCTCTAAGGAGAGAAAATTTGAAAAAAGAGAAAATTATATAAAAAGAAACAATGAAGAGTGAAAAATGTCAATTTCGAAAAAGAGAAAAATTGAAATGGAGAGAGAAAACGTGAATCTCTGAGAGAAAATTTGAATGAAGAGAGAAAACCATATTAATTATATTATATACCTATACATAGTTCTCACACCTAACATATGCTCCAGAAGTTACGTAATGTGAAAGGAATGTGAAAGAAGTGGTGTAATGCGTGAAATACGAACTGAATTTCTATTAAATAATTACCCTCTTTTATGCTCGTATAACTGATTCATTTTGTTTGTTGAGTTGAGTTTAATCGTCATATTTTGTTGTTGTTTGAGGGTCTACTTAATCTTGATTTTATTTAGTTATGCGTTTTGTGTGTCTCTTACTCTTCCTATCACGCTCTAATAAAGTGAAAGTTTTTAATTAGTTTCGCTGACTACTCCAGTTAATTGCTCCCGTTCCGGTTTGTTACCATCGGTTCCGGTTCCGTGGTTCAAATTTTTCCAGACTAAACCAGTTTTTCCCGGATGCATGTTATTGTACAGTTTTTTCTGGACTAACGTTTTTTAGGCCACTAATTCAGTTTCCCAGTTCCGATTTGTTACATCCGGTTCCGGTTCGTTACATCCGGATCCGGTTTGTTATATCCGGTCCCGTTTTGTTACATCCTGTCCTGTTTTGTAAGATCCGGTCCCGTTTTTTCACACCCTGTCCCGTTTTGTAACATCCATTCCCGTTTTGTTACACCCTGTCCCGTTTTGTAACATCCGGTCTCGTTTTGTAACATCCGGTCCCGTTATGTTACATTCGGTCCCGTTTTGTAACATCCGCTCCCAGTTGGTCTCATCCGGTCCCGTGGTTTCCTGCCCATAATCACGGTCTCAGCATAATTCATTGAGCTCCATAACTAATTTACTCTCGGTTTCGGTTTCAAACTTGCGGTTGCGGCGGTTAAATTCTAGCTCGAAGGTCAGCAGCGGTCGCATGAACCGCTGGGTGCGCGCAAACACACTGGGAAATATTTTGACACACTTTGGTGTGTCAAGTGATTGTTTGGGGAATTTATTTTAGTTAAGATGGGTTAATCACGTTTGGTTTCACTTTCAAGCAATTGGGAAAGTTAGGTCACGTTATCACGCTTCATGCGGTTTAAAATTTTTCGTTTAAAAGTCAGTACTCTTGGGAATTTATGAGTTGAATATAATTTTTTTCGAAAACCTTGGATATTTATCATATTTTCCTTTAAGTTGTTAAGTGTTGTCAGCTAACACATATATTTACTGCCCGTCTGATAAAGTAGGACATTTGTAAGAAATAATGCTGACTTATTATACGTGTGTTATGGTTGGCACATTTATGTGTGTCGTTTTAGCCCATGACACACGAAAGTGTGTACGATGCCGCGATTAACGTTGTATGTGGGTGACACGCATTTGTGTGTCGGTTTTGTGACGAATAGACACATAAAGTATGGCGATTTTGTGACAACAATTTTCTCTGGGGAGACCCCGCTGGGAATATCTTCTTTCGGGTACTACATGCTTTTATGTTGATCCATTTATCAGTACATGATGTGCATGCTGATAATCATCATTCTTCTGTATTACTACGTTTTTCTCTACAAATCTCGATATTTTTAATAAATCTCAAAACCTGAGCCCATTTCGTTTCATTTTTCGTTCGTTTTCAGTTCGAAAGTTTCGTTTAATTTTCGTTTTATTCATTTTCTTCAACAAATTTTTCTCTGCATGATCATTTGGGGATTTTTGTTCCAACGGACGCACTTGATGTGAAACATTCGTCGTGAGTTCTATGTTGGCATAAGCGCCTAGTTTGCCGCCATTACACGGATTAATATTTTTGGAAATTACGCGGATTTTAATTTTTTTAATCCCACGGAATAACGTTTTTGTAAATTACACATGAAGACTGGATTGAACCACATAACGCGTCACTAGCAAGCAGCGTAAATCCTCGTACATTTCTTCTCCGGTCCGCTTACGCACATGGCTGTGTAACACTACACGTGTATGTACGCATTTACTCCGTGTGTTGTTGGTCGCTTTATTTGCGATTATTTATACACAATTTATACAATTTTTAGCACCCCAATTATTACAAACTTCTAATTAATTTTATTAGAATAAAATTAATTGAGTCTAATTCATTCTGACCTTCAACTGTTAGATTATAATTAATGCATTCTAATCTTTTCTAATTGGAATGAATTAATTCTAATCTTCAACTGTTAGATTAGAATAAATTAATTCTACCAAATTTAATAATAACAACTTTCCATTCCCTGTCATTACGAACTTCCGATTAGTGGAAGTTCCTCATCAGTTGTGAATGTCACAAAAGGAGTTACTCACTGACCTTCCTGAATGCAAATTTCTTAATATTGTATTCAATTTATCTTCGACGTACGCGAGCTTTTTTGAATTCTCAGCGTCACATTCAGTCTTTGGTGATAATTTGTAATGCATCACCTTATGGTTGTGCATCACCTTATGGTTGTGCATCACCTTGTGGTTGTGCATCACCTTATGGTTGTGCATCACCTTATGGTTGTGCATCACCTTGTGGTTGTGCATCACCTTATGGTTGTGCATCACCTTATGGTTGTGCATCACCTTATGCTTATTCCAATTTTATGGTTCTGTATCACCTTATGGTTGTGCATCACCTTATGGTTGTACATCACTTTATTAAACAAATGCATCACCTTACACGGAAAAAGACCAATACGATCCAAGCAAACAATTGCCGGAGCTAATTGTTTCCGCTCAAATCGAGGTTCCCATAAGATGACGTACGGGGCGCGGCGGTCAATCCTGCGTTTTCGCGAAGGCTTTGGAAGGCTAAAAATGCAGGATTGACTGCCACATCCTATAGGTTTAACTCGAGTATCGACTGTTCGTACGTACGTACGTACAGCAGCATGGCGTTAAAGGAACGGTCGATTCACATTACTTTAGGCGTGGCTGCGATCCCTGATGTGGCATTAGCTGTCTGTTTCATGGTATTTTTATAAATAAAAAATGATATCACGCGTGTTTTATTTCACTTTCTGGATCTGTGGCGTCAAATGTAGAGCTTGCTTACAATTTGGAATTAATTTACTTCAATAATTTTTGTTCACAGTTATTTTTTGAATGAAACTAAATCGCAGTAATTTTTTGAAGGGGTGTCAATCGTCATAATTTTTTGAACAAGTCTAAATCAAAGTCATTTTTCTATGAGCCTAAATCTTATTTGCTTTTCAAACGAGCCTAAAATCGCCATTATTTTTGAACGAGCCTAAACATCAGATACAAAAGCACACAACCGCTGCAGCGAGGCGGTTTCGGATCACACGACTCGCACATTCCGTGTAAACAAGACGAATGTCGCTCATAAAGCTGTCACACGCCTTGATAAACGTGAAAATTTTTTTTTTTACAAAAAACAATCCATCGTCGACGTCTGAGCTGTGGGCGGTGGTTTTTTGCCTCGAAGAAAGGCAGACCAGCCTTTTTTCTTATGTTCCAAAGGCTTTGACCCATAGACTTTGACCCTTAATTTTTTCTCAGAAACTTTTTCCCATAAATTTTGTCCCAGAAATGTTTTCCTATGAATTTTCACCTATTAACTTTGACCTGTAAATTTTGTTCCAAAAATTTTGTCAAATAAATTTTGACCTAATAAACTTTGCCCCAAAAACTTTGTCCCATTAACTTTGTCCCATAAACTTTAACTCATAAACTTTTTCTCATCTTACTGTTCTTATCTTATCTAAGCGTTCTTCACTGCCTCATTCATTTATGGAAATGCTTAGGGGCGAGAATTCAATTTAAAAAACTGTGGAGCTCGGAATTTTCGCGTCAGATGTCACGCTGATAAACCGAAGAAAGAAAAATGGACAGCGTATTTCCAATGAAGTTGACACAAAAATAAGCGTTGGTTTTCATGAACTGGTTCCTTCCGAGAACCGGTTCTGGAGACAAACATGTCCCGAGGTGAAAGTTAGGTAGGTAGGCCTTATTTTTCGTTTAAATAAAATGTTTTTTGTTAAGTTAAGAGCGATCTTTTTTTCGGTTCACTTTTGTCCTGTTTTTCAGCACCAACTACTTTCTTCAGTAGAGAATGGGGAATCTATGCTCAAGGTGTGTTTCCAAACGGGATACCCTGTGCATAGGAACAGCACGGGAAGAAGGAAGAGGAAAAAATGTAACAGCGAAGGCGTGGAAACAGAAAGAAATCCCGAAGGCCTTTGGAAGTAAAAAATAGGGACTTTCCAGACACTCCCCGCCACTAATGCAACACATAAGTTCACCCACTTGTAACTTTCGAAGTAATGCACCTATCGAATTCAAATTACTCTCAAACGAAAGAATGTTTCATTCTTTCGTTTAAGAGTAATTTGAAGTCGATAGGGGAATTATTTCGAAAGTTACAAGTGGGTGAACCTATGTGTTGCATTAGTGGCGGGGCTTATCTGGAATAGATTAAAAAATAGTAGAGGTGAAAAATTGTTAAGGTAAGAAACAGTTGAGGTAAAAGATAGTTTTCACTATGAATAAAATTTTGTTAATTTCCCTTACTCTAAGCAGCTCCAGTGGTCCTGTGATTACTGAAGCATCTCACCTAACCGATACTGAAAGAAAACGCGCGAGTACAATATTTCATATGTTTATATTGTCGACTCTTTTTTAAATTATGTAAATTTTCTTATATCATTATGCGTTAATTTGTCAGAAATACATCAGTGCATACCTCAAAAATAAAAAAATTCCAAAGCCTGTACAGCTCCATTCCATATCAAATCAACGATGTATTGGTGCTAACTTAATTTCGTGTTTTCGATTTATCACAAATGTAGCAATATCTCTGACTTTTATTTATTTCTATTAATGGGTTTTGAATTTTTTCCCTGAGCATTTTTCAAACACTCCCTGTGACGTTACGATTTGCATTAGCCGGCCTTGACGATTACAAAGGGTCTCCCCCCACACAAAAAAATGGACTCTCTTTCTGACTGCCCAGCATGCTGCTCAGTACTCGTGAGTTTTATTTTGATGAAAAAAGAAAAAATTATTGTCATAGATGAGTTTAATACTGGTGTTTTTAATGGGTTAAAATAAAAAATAATACTTTATTCAAGAATATTTAATGTCTTAAAATAATACTTTCCTGCACCTGAAGCAAAAAATACACATGGGTAATCGTGAGTCAGAGGCTGACATTTTTTCGGGTTCTGTTAGAGGCTTTGGTATACCTTCCATCTACCAATGTCCTTTCTGAAGGGCACAAAGTAATCACTCTTATCGTTCTTATATTATAAATGCTTTGATAAAAAGTTCCCATCGTACCGGGTTTCATGAATGATACATCAAGGGAAATTATCATAATATTTCGTTCAAAAACGAAGAAATTTGTTGAATTCGTCCATTAAGGCGAAAGCGAAGTTATGGTATTAACGTGTACGAACGTTGGAAAAAAATACGTTACACAATTTTTCCATTGTATTTTGCGTGGCGCAATCCAAAATATATATCTTGAAGGTCACTATGAAGGCTACTATTAAGGTTACTATAAAGGTCGGTTCATTGACGGAAAACGCGTTCATTGACTAATAATTTCTAACTGGCAACTGTGTGGAATTCAATGCATTTACCATAATTGGCACTTATATTTAAATTTACATCTGTGCTGTACTATAAAGTGAAACCGAGTGCGTTGGTAAAAAATTAAATTTTATATTTTAAACTGAAGATGATCATTGTTGTAGGTTTCATAAAAGGTAACTAAACTGGAGCTAACAATTCTTTTCACCAACCGCCGACATGTTGAGGAGTTATAGAAAACGGAGAAGACAAGCTGGAGAGATTAGAGGAGGAACTCTTCTACTCACTGAGCACGCTCTTCCTCGCCCCCACTCTCAATAGATCAAAGAAATAGAAGCGGTATATTTTTAATAAAAATGATACAAAACCTTCATTTGTTTCAGAAAAGTCTTAAAATAAATACGTTTAGATCCTTAGTTTTTATTTAAAGGAAGAGAAACAGTATGTTTCTCGTAAAGATTGTACAAAACCATTATTGGATTTGAAAATTCATTGAAATCAAGATCTTTAGTTTTTATTTAAAGATATAAAAATTGTACATTTATATTAAAGGTGACACAAAACCACAGTTGAGTTTTAAAATATCTGAAAAAAAACTTACATGATTAACACTCATGGATATCGCAATAGTTATGTCAATTATCTAACAAATGATTGAGCTGGGAGCTGAAAAACCATTTGTTTTCCCAACTGTAACATCAATTAAGCTAAAAATCTTTACTGCTAAATAAAGAGAAAAATAAGCATCTTTTTGCTATATGAAGATAAATATGTAAAGCATTCTCAAAACAATCATGACCTGAATTTACTTTCATTCGGTGGTAAATGCAAACCAAGCTTCTGGAAGTTCAAGGAACATTCGATACTACATAGAATTATGCTTCATTTCACTCAAGCCTCGCATCCTGCGGATAAAACTGCGTCTCACTCATTGATAATTTGAAAGCGCACACAGGCGTAATTTAACTGACACAATCTTTACACCTGTTTGATAAAAACTTTAAATAATGTGTTACATGATGGAAAAAATATATCTCCCAATCTATGATGGAATAAATATATCTCCCAATCTATGATGGAAAAAATATATCTCCCAATCAATGATGGAAAAAATATATCTCCCAATCTATGATGGAATAAATATATCTCCCAATCTATGATGGAATAAATATATCTCCCAATCTATGATGGAATAAATATATCTCCCAATCTATGATGGAATAAATATATCTTCCAATCTATGATGGAATAAATATATCTCCCAATCTATGATGGAATAAATATATCTTCCAATCTATGATGGAATAAATATATCTTCCAATCTTTGTTTTTAGTCCACCTGAGCACCATGATGAACAAATAAACAAAATAATAAATATAAGTATATCTCCTTTGTTTTCAATCAACTTTCAAATCAGTAAAATTATAGCTGCCGCGCGCTGTATGCCGTATTATTTATCCACGTAATTTGAGTTCACAAAAAATGATATGGAATTTTTTTAGAATTCACTTTAACGCTTTGGTCGAAACAGATCGAGGCTACACGACATATACACGCTTATACGCACACAGGGCGGACAGCTTACGCACATAGATGACATACGTACACAAGCTGGACGACACACGTACGTGGGCGACATAGACGTACACAGGCTGAACAACACACGCACACAAGCTGGACGACTTACGTACACAGGTCGGACTACAAACGCACATGGACAACACACACACATGGACAACATACGTACACAGGCTGGACGACAAACGCACATGGACGACTTACGTACACAGGCTGGACGACATACGCACATGGACAACATACACACTTGGACGACTAACGTACACAGGCCGGACGACATATACGCACATGGACAACATACACACGTGGACGACTTACTTACACAGGCCGGACGACATACGCACATGGACAACATACACACATGGACGACATACGCACACAGGATGGACGACAAACGCACATGGACGACTTACGTACACAGGCTGGACGACATACGCAGATGACAACACATACACGTGGACGATTTACGTACACAGGCCGGACGACATATACGCACATGGACAACATACACACGTGGACGACTTACTTACACAGGCCGGACGACATACGCACATGGACAACATACACACATGGACGACATACGTACACAGGCTGGACGACAAACGCACATGGACGACTTACGTACACAGGCTGGACGACAAACGCACATGACAACACACACACGTGGACGACTTACGTATACAGGCCGGATGACATACGTACATGGACGACATGCACACATGCCTTGACTCCAGCTCAAAAGATTTAAGCCATTTGTTATCTCCGATCAGATTAAAGCATTTTTCATTCGTCCTGCAGATTTTATCAGTACAGTTGACGGGTAAAGTATCCCGTCACGCTTCATTATCCTTAAGTATATAGAGCTGATAACATTGTTCGTTGGCGCTGGGACATTTGGCTATTGAATCGCCATAAGACTTGTTAAGTACATAATTAGTTTTTCTAAAACAAATGATAATGTAGGATGCCCTATCGCTGAACTTATTCGGACCCACATGCAGGTAGCTGTTCCTAAATTTGATCATTGTACTAGACTTGAGAAACAATCTACTTCTGAATCACATGTGGTAAATTAATTATTAAATCGTTTAAATAATGATCGAATACGAATATATTGAAAACTTAATGAAAAGAGTGCGTTGGTTCAACAATCGAACTATCTCAATGATTGTTACTAATAATATCTGTTCACTGAGCCTACTAATTGTGCAATTCTGAGTTTTACCTTGACGTTATATTTGTAAAAACCCGGTAAATATCCCAGTTTTTCTGTTCTGAGACCCAGTTTTAAATTTTTTTCATGCATTCATAATAATGATATTGTAAGACTAGTAGGGACGTCTTACAATAAGCTTTAAAATTTTGTTAATTTACACAATAATATTATAGAACTAACATACACGTTTTACAATCAGTTTTTAAATTTTTTTAATTAAGACAATGATATTATGAAACTAGCATACACGTTTTACAATCACTTCACAGTGTGACTCTAAAAATGCATTAATCCCTCGACTGACGAATCCTCATGTATTTTTTCTGTTGTTTTAGCTACCTACAAGTAAGTTCTTTTTCATGATATTTAATTTTCTTGAATTTTATGTTCCTCTTTTTGGTGACTCATTAAACTTGCGTTATTTTATATACAAGTAAGTTCTCTTTCACAAAATTAAATTTTCTTGAATCTTATGTTCTTTTTTCTAATAGAATCATTAAACTTGCACCTACGGATATCTAAGAACACCTACATCAAAACAAAACACGTGAGTAATGAACTGTTAAAAAGAAAGTGCGTTTTTTTCCAAACATCAGTCAAACATCAAAACAGAGTACATATGCATGAGTAATGAGCTGCACGTCAAAACGCGAGTTAATTTTTCGAAAACACGCCTTGGTTTTTCCGCCAGGGATTAAGCCTAATACAATCCGACACCTAATCCTATTTCCCATCCCATTCCAAATTCGTCATCCCATTAGCACTGGCTTGGGACGACACGAATTGCTTGCCCAAGACTGGCTTGGGACGAGATGCATTGGTCCGAACTTTGTATTGAAAAAAGCATCATGTGACAAGAAAACAATAAGTCTGGGCTTCCCTCCCATAGCAGACGATCGCACAGAGTGACTGTGTGGTGCTGGTATACTTCGGCCAGCCGTGGGCGTTAGAAACAGGTAAAAGAATAGGAAAGAAGTAAAAGAAAAGGTAAAAGATTAAAAAACCGGCAAACGAAGAAGGTAGAACTGACCAAACCGCAAAGAAATGCGTTCTGGACTTCATTGTTTACTAGCCTGGGGCTTGAGGTGGGCAAAAGTTTCGAACAGACACCTGGAGAGTGAAATTCTGAGGGGATGATTGATAGATAGACGCTTGACAGTGTCTAGAAAGTTAATATCATAGCTCCTAAGAGGTATAGGTAGGACAAAAGTACATACGTAAAATTTAGTAATGTTCAGAAAGTTGATAGTTCCTAAGAGATATAGGTAGTACCTAGATGATAGGTAGTACCTGGATGATAGGTAGTTCCTAGATGATAGGTAGTACCTAGATGATGGGTAGAACCTAGATGATAGGTAGTACCGAGATGATAGGTAGTACCTAGATGAAAAGTAGTACCTAGATGATAGATAGTTCCTAGATGATAGGTAGTACTTATAAAATAAAAATGGGTAGTATCTGGAAGATAGGTAGTACCTAGAAAATTAATAATTCTTAGGAGATTGGCAGTAGCTAGCAAGTCTAATTTTTTTTGGAGATAGGTAGTACCTATGTATATTTGTAGAAGATTGGCCGCGTTTTTTCATGGCTGATAAATATAATTTTTAGGAGATATTTAGGCAATACCTAGATGATTGACAGTTCCTAAAAGTTAATAATTCGTAAGAAGTAGATAGTACCTAGATAATTGGTAGTACCTACACAGTCGGTACGCTGAGACGATTGCGGCAGTTGATGTGAGGTAAGGTTCTGTTTTCAATGGAATGAAATAAAGATGTTAGATACGGAGAATATGCCGCAATCGATGTACAGTATATTGGGTGCCTCTATAGTATACAGTATACAAGATGTTTTAGAAGATGCCTTCATAAATATACGATATATGGGATGTCTTTACAGCTATACCGAGCATAAGATACCTTTATAGACATAGAGTGTATAGGATTCCTTGATAGATATGCTGTATATAGATTATTTTTATAGATTTGCAGGATATATAGGATGTCTTTGTAAATAGGTATATAGTAAATAGGGTGCCAGTACAGTATATGTTATTCCTTTACAATGTGTAGTAAGTCCTTACAGTATGTAGGATACCTTTACAGCATATAGGATACCATTACAGTATATGCTCTACAGGATACCTTTACAGTATATACTTTACAGGATACCTTTACAGTATATGCTTTACAGTATATGCTTTTTACAGTATATACAGTAGATACAGATACCTTTACAATTGGCTGGATGCTGTCTCTGCTCCGTATTCCAGTACCGCGTTTAGCAGACACCTCAGATGTCATCGACGTGTACGAACGTCATTGGAATTTAAGATGAGGGGGAGGGGGATTGGGTGATGGGGGAAGGGCTTGGGGGTGGAAGGTCACACCAATTGTGTGAGAGTAATACGGTTTATAGATTCCATAGTAAGTGTTGGAATTCCATAATAAGTGTTGGAATTCCATAATAAGTGTTGGAATTCCATAATAAGTGTTGGAATTCCAGAATAAGTGCTGGAATTCCATAATAAGTGTTGGAATTCCATAATACGTGTTGGAATTCCATAATAAGTGTTGGAATTCCATAATAAGTGTTGGAATTCCATAATAAGTGCTGGAATTCCATAATAAGTGTTGGAATTCCATAATAAGTGCTGGAATTCCATAATAAGTGTTGGAATTCCATAATAAGTGCTGGAATTCCATATTAAGTGTTGGAATTCCATAATACGTGTTGGAATTCCATAATACGTGTTGGAATTCCATAATAAGTGTTGGAATTCCATAATAAGTGCTGGAATTCCATAATAAGTGCTGGAATTCCATAATAAGTGTTGGAATTCCATAATAAGCGCTGGAATTCCATAATAAGTGTTGGAATTCCATAATAAGTGCTGGAATTCCATAATAAGTGCTGGAATTCCATAATAAGTGCTGGAATTCCATAATACGTGTTGGAATTCCATGATACGTGTTGGAATTCCATAATAAGTGTTGGAATTCTAAAACAAGAGCTCGAATTTCATAACAAGTGTTGGAACCCCATAGTAGGTTATTCCATAATAAGTTTATTCCATAATTCCATAATAAGTGTATTACATCATTCCATAATAAGTGCATTCCATAATTCCATAATAAGTGCATTCCATAATTCCACAATATGGTGACACTGACGTGACCACCAGGTCACACAACCTCCCCTAATGCGTGCGACGGGTGTGGTCGCAGCGAGGCTAGACCGCGACAAGCTGGGCAGCTCTGGTTGGCCGAGTCGCTTATCGCACTGTGTGTGCTGGGGGATCTTCCTTTTCATCGTACGCATGGTCCTGCAGCCGACCCTGCTGTTATAAACACCTCATGTGTATAATCTATTTAACCCAATAATACCCGTTGTTTGTTTATCTATTTATTTATTTAAATATTTCTATGGTGTCCGCTTCTTAAGAAACATAGGATGTCTGAGTTTGCGGTTTCATGGATACCGAATTCCTCAGTGTAACATTAAAAGATAGCTTTTACATGCATTGATATGTTCGACATTTTATCAGGATAGGTTGGGTTAGAATAAGTTAGGATAGGTTAGGATACGTTAGGTAAGGATAGGTTGGGTAGTGTTGACGGAATTTTAAAATTTTTTCACCTAGCCTAACGATGACATTGTCCGTGGAATTTCCACGAGTCCTGCTAGTTAAATATAATCTATATATACACATATATATGTATAAATATACATAATAAGTGTGGAAATTCCACAACAAGTGTTGGATGGTGAGTGTGTGCGTGTGGGTATATTTATATATTATACAAATATATACTATTAATATAAAATGCATAAATATATACATGTGGCTTAGTAGTCCCAAAACCATGTATCTATATTTATAGGTAGATACATAAAGCTATATATGTCGAGATGTTTGTGTGTTCATATGTATGGACAATTACGTGTACACATACAGACGCACGCACATGTGTTGTATGCGAATAAATTATCCATGCACATGACAAGAAGATGAAGTAGCTATTATTTTTGTGTTAATAAATATTCATCATTAAAAATAACCATCTATCATGTCATGATAAATAACCATATCATGATAAGTATCATGTCAATGATACTTAGCCACCTCTCCTATATAGGAGGGAAAAAGGCTCGGAAAAAAATAAATAGCCACCTACAATGAAAATTTCAGCATAAATAGGGTGCAATAATTAATAAATAGCTATGTAATATATTATGGTTCATCTACCATGTAAGCTTAACCAGAAATAGAGTACAATATTATACACTGAGCTTTCTAGGATAATATATAGGTAGCCCGAACACTAGATAGCGCTCTATGATTTGAAAGAAACCTATAGAGCATCTCCAGCCGTCAATGAGTCACGGTTGTAAGCGTTTTTTTTTTTTGGGGGGGGGG
>JACJUY010004966.1:5864-40738 GCA_014220935.1 Platorchestia sp. MABIK
CCCGTGCTCCGTATTTCTCAAGGCATAATCGAGACCGCTTCTATTCCTGAAGCCTCTCCTGCCAGTGCTCCTTATTTCTCAAGGCATAATCGAGACCGCTTCAATTCCTGAAGCCTCTCCTGCCCGTGCTCCTTATTTCTCAAGGCATAATCGAGACCGCTTCTATTCCTGAAGCCTCTCCTTCCAGTGCTCCTTATTTCTCAAGGCATAATCGAGACCGCTTCTATTCCTTAAGCCTCTCCTGCCAATGCTCCTTATTTCTCAAGGCATAATCGAGACCGCTTCTATTCCTGAAGCCTCTCCTGCCAGTGCTCCTTATTTCTCAAGGCATAATCGAGACCGCTTCTATTCCTGAAGCCTCTCCTGCCCGTGCTCCTTATTTCTCAAGGCATAATCGAGACTGCTTCTATTCCTGAAGCCTCTCCTGCCCGTGCTCCTTATTTCTCGAGGCATAATCGAGACCGCCTCTATTCCTGAAGCCTCTCCTGCCCGTGCTCCTTATTTCTCAAGGCATAATCGAGACCGCTTCTATTCCGCTGCGTTTTTCACCATGAAATGTTTCGTGCAGAAGATGGCTTTGCGTAACGAGCATGAAATCTGTTCTTTTGTTTTCTCATTCGTTCAGCTTGAAATTTATGTAGTCTTGAATAGTTCTTTGGCGAAATATTTCGAAACGTATAGAAAAAATTATGTTGCTTCTGAAATGGACTAAGATGGGAATTTGAACGTCTTTCTTGCATAACTTTGAAAGCAGTTTTTCCTATTTCTTACTAAATTGCCGTGAGTAAGTAAACTCATTTAACGACAGCTTCGGTCCAGGACTATTTAGCTGTCGCTTTGGCAGTGTGCCAAAGTTACAAAACATTATATATTTTTAGGGGATCATTGCATTGTATACGTCGTGATCTTGAATTCTGTCCATAATTTCCGGATATAACTTAGTTGACGATGTTTTGCCAGTAATTAGGTCGTAAACAGCGTTTCGTTGCGTTTTCGTTGCGTTTTCGTTGCGTTTTCGTTGCGTTTTCGTTGCGTTAACCGTTAGCTAGGGCCCTCACATTGTCCCCCTGGGAGCGCTAGTTCCCATAGATACAATAGTTGTATCCCCCTGAGGGGTGAAATAAATTGCCGTAATAATGTCATTGAAATGCAGTGCCTCGCAAGAAGCTACGGAATCCTATCTTCTTCATGGGACTCCTCCCACAAAAATCTTTTTTATTCTATTTAGTTAATTTTGGGATGCTTTTCCACTAAATTTTGTTCGACTAGTTATATGTATCATATTCAATTTAGTTCATCCTAAGCCTGTTGAAATACTACGATAACAATCTCATGGTATTTCGGGCGACCCAAGGTTAATGGGTCTTCTTTAAATGGGTGTTCTGCAAATAGGTGTTCTTTCAACGGGTGTTCTTTAGATGGGGAATCTTTAAATGGGTCTTCTTTAAATGAGTGTTCGTTAAATAGATGTTTTGTAAAAAGGGTCTGCTCTAAAATAGGCATTCTCTAATTGCAAATTATGGACGGAGTTGGAAAATCACGCGCCCCATCGTAGATAACGACGAATAATGACTTAGACAATTAAAATCCTTCACGATAGCTTCCATGGAGTTGCCTTTGATATGTGCTGACGGCCGTGGCTCATGGTACCGAACATCATCACGTTGATTGCTTCGCTCTCTTCAAGTTTGAAGTTGGCAGGAAACAAACAAGTATCTACGTTTCATTGCAGTTCGAAATATCTTATATTTTTACAAATATAAAAGCGTTTTTATAATTAGTCACGAGTTTCATCAGAAACCTTCAAGGAATCCTTCATAAAAAGAAGTATTTCGCAGCTCTATAACCGTTCCAAAGTGAAATGTGAAATTTGCCTTCCGTAGATTTCTCAAATTTCTTAGTTTTAAATTTCTTCAGGAAATGAAACAAGCACCTAAATGCCAACTCCTACGATGTAAATGTTGTTAGTTCAGTTCTATCATCTTTGGATGCATCATTGCACATACAACCCCTCCTGCATGTGTAAGTTACTTAGCCAAATTCCTCAAATTAAACGCTCGAACATCCAAAGTGGTTAAAGAGCACATATTGGCGTTCTCAGAAGTAGGATTTTAATTTTTTCGTTCTTTGGTGACGCATTTTAAGTGAAACATTTAGCGCCTTCTCTCACTGATGCAAAATAGAGCGTTAAGTACAAATGCACAGCACCCGAGCACGGGCGTTAGACAAAGGCATTTGTGCATCACGGCTTCGGTTACAGAAAAAATGTAATGAGACGAATAAATCCTACTTCAAACATGGTCAAGAAAAAATGGATCCCTCAATAGGAGAGATCAAAAGGAGAGACAAATTCCTATGATTTGATTGCAACGGGTATGAGAAATTCATTTTCCTTTATGCGAAAGAACACAAAAAAGTTCTCTTTGTAAGAATGTGAGGAAAGTCAATATAGGGTTAAAATGCGAGTAAAACAATTTTTTGAGAAACGTTAGGACGAAAGCTATGTTTTCTCCCTTTTTTTAAATGAAAGAAATAATAGCACCATGTCCAAAACGAACATCATCGATTTTGAACTTCCTGTCTCAACACCCGTTAACGCAAACTTGCAAGACCTGAGCAACAACACACCAGACAAGCCGCTTTCGGCCTCTTGTGTCACAAAGCAAACGTCACTTGATGATGATGCAGGTAACAATGCAGATAACAATCAGGTAAGGTAAGATGCAGGTAACAATGCAGATAACAATCAGGTAAGGTAAGATGCAGGTAACAATCTTACCTAATAATTTAACACCCTTGCTGTATTTATTTATTTATATATTTATTTGGTGTCCACTTCTTCTGTCTCTCTGTCACGCTTATAAGGACGCTCAATGACCGTATCTGTGATACGAGTTTCACCAGTGCACAGGAACAAGAATGTTTTAATCGCGGGCACTATTAGGATGGATATATTTGTCTGCCATCCACATCTAGAAAATTTATTCAAGGAAAATATTAAATCCCTTCATTTTTGACGGGCGTGTACACTACTAACTAGTATTACGTTAAATTAACAAAGAAGTGCAACTACTTCGTATCGCTTTTCCCGGACGTGCATTTAGAACAATTACCTTCAACCTACAAACTCAAATCAAATGTTTAGCAGCTTCAAGGTTGCAAAATACAATCACTTTCTCTTTTTCTTTTTATTTTCAAGCGCCAACTTGCCCTTTAGGGTTAGTCAAGAAATACTGCAGACTGTGGAGATAATGATCGAAAGTGCGCACGAAGATTTCGTCTGGGAACTTCAAACATTTTCATTTAGTCGCGGCGTGACGAAAAACTGAAGTGCAATTACTTGTTTTTGTGCCAGGATATTTTGAAAGACATTTCGCCGTCTAAAAGTGCAGTCATGGATTAACTGCAGACTTTGGCGAGTCTTTTGGATTGACTCGCTGCAAAATATTTTGGATATTCCGATTTCTTAGCTTTTATGTCATTGATTTTAGAAATGGATATTCCCAGGAGAAAAGAGTCATCGCTGCGAATGAAAGCAAACTTGTTTAATTCATATTTCGCAAGCTTTGGCTTTCAGCATGGGTTCTAAGTTTTGCATTGTCACACAAAATATACGCAAATGCCGTAATGGTGCGACATAGTGCACAAAAATTTTCCTTGGAGCTCAATATAGGTGCTGTAGCTAAGAGAGTCTTCGAATGTTTTAATTCTTTGGCCGCAACGTGAGCCACCGGTGGCCACGTAGGGGATTTTCATAATGCTAGTAGTCTCAAACTCAATTTTCATAAGTACTTAATGAAAGCTAAATGGAGGCAAGATCCAGTTATTGTTTGTTGTTTTCAAAATTGCTCACTACAACTGACTTTAAATCTGAGTTAAATATTGAACTTCTATTTAGCCCATTGCTGTCAAAGCGTCAAATTCATCTCGCCACAGTCTCCTCTGCAGTGCATGAGCGAGAACTACAACGAGGGACTGCCCCAAATGTTTGCACAATGTAGGATCTAGATCTCAAATAGCTAACAAACTATAAAGTTCTGTTCCCTCTTGTAAGTTAGCTTGTTTCTACCATTGTTACACATGCGATATTGATACATCGGCGTAGAATTTTTGCTTTGATCAAGGGTTTAATGATTTCTAAAAAATAGTCCTTAATATGACAAATAAAATCAAACTAACAAGATTCCTTTTCGTCGTTTTTGAGTCGAAATGAATAAAACGCTAATAAGCGAAAATCTCACAAAACTAAAGTTCGGCGTCATGAGTCGTATGTGTAGTACGTGAGACTTGTTGCACTGATGCTGGAATTAATTTTTACGAAGGCCTCACACTTCCTCTCTGTCCCGAAACTAACGAAGCAGGCAGTGATCAGATCTCGGAGCACTGTCTGCTCTCCTATGCTTCTTCAGAAGTAGAGCGCCTACGAAATTTTATTCAAGCAACCATTAACATGTTCACAGCGTTTTCGCGGTCGTCACGGTTCATTTGGTTAGGCTGTAAGTAGAAAAATGGAAAAATTGACCGTACTGCTTAAATGAATTTTTATCCTTCACGAGAAATATGAAAAATTCAATTGCACGATAACGTTTTACCTTGTATGATAACATTTATTTTTTGAAAAGTTGCGCAAAGTAGATGAAATGTCATTCTTTAATATCTGTACGTGTATGAGCAATTTACTCAGTAGTGCACATATGTCCCAATACGCGCTCAACGTGTTGAGCAACTTCTTCAACATAAAACGTTTTTGTACCTCTACTACTCGGTTAATAAATGAAACTTTTGAAATAACGAAAGTCAGAGAAGCCGAGATAATTAGTTTCACAGGACGATTTTTCCAACGAAATTTAAAAGCAAATTTTGATTTAAACTTTCATAATTCTTTGTGGAGAACAGCAAGCTAATAAATGAATATTAAAAATTTTGAGGAGATCCATTAAGTTATTTTTCGCTGCATGACTTCTCCATTATTAGGTTAATTTTGTTATTACCTGAAAATTACCTGTCTCTATAACTGCTTTTCAGAGTTAGGGATTAGTCAGTTTTGGAACTGAGCAATCGCGGTCTCTCAGCATAGATGTCTTCTGTGCTTGTAAAATATATTGGTTGGAAAACGAAAAGTTCCCGCGTTCAGAAATGTTAGCGATTTTTTTAATGTTCAGCAAAAATGATTATAAATTAATATATCTGCATGGTTTATTAAATTATTTATACTCAATATAAACTAGGCGCAAAGACTAAAAACGATGTTTCTGTCAGCAGCAGCATGTTTGCTGCGAAAGATTTGTTTGGAGTGTTGGTTTGTCTCAATGTCGTATACTTACATTGTCTGTGATGATAAATGGGTATATGGGGGATTAACCGTATATCTGGGATGGTAACGGTGTGTCTGGGGAGGATTAACTTTTCAAATTTGCGTCTGATGAATTGGAAGCTGAATCTTACGAACTGAATGTTCCTGTTTCTCTTATGCCACGACTGCACCAGAGAGAGAGAGAGCCTGTGTAGGATTATTCTCCAATGTATAAACACTTATGTAGCAACACTAGTACGTACTAATACACTGCAGGGTTACATCCACCATTCTTCACCTAAAAATCGGAGACTGGGCTGCTAGTTCTCAAGCTTATGATTCCTGGCTATATGAACTCAACATTCTTGAAGAATTTACGATCTCGTGAAGTGCTCCATCAAAACCCAAGATTCATGAATATTGGAGATACTGGAATTTCCTTAGATACCCGAACGCTACCATTCGGAGACTATATCCTCAGAATACGTTTCGTACCGTTCAACTATTTACCCATAACCTACAAACACACTCACGTGCCTACGCTGCGCAGCCTGGAAAAAAGATCACCACCGAAGCTGCGTTGAAGTCTCCGCAATACACGCGTAATTTAAGATACTGTATAACTTAACTATGTCGACCTTCCCGTCCACGCTATGTAAATAAGGAAATTATAATGTCACAAATCCCATCTGCTTGTGTTTTAACGACGATTTTGGAAACTGACCTCGGTTTTGGACGCGTCGTTTTGGGAATAAAATATTGGGTTAAGACATGTATCACACACCCGCAGAGGAAGAATAGCGCCATGAGCAAAACGTTTATCGTAGATTTTGAACATTATGTCCCCACTCCCAATAGCGCAAATGAGAACGATTTCTCATGAGACCGTTTTTGTGTTATTTAACAGACACCATAACAGTGGGAATAATCAGTAGTGTAACTGTGATAATCACATTATTGGCCTTACGACCGGAACAATTTCAGTTTTCTACTTTCGAATAAGTATGGGTATCTTTTTGACAACCAATATGGAGTTGCTAGTTTCTCAACTATTGCAGCAATCGTTTTTACTTGCTGCACTACGTAAACATGTATAGTTTTCTCCTGAACACTTTGACTGCGACGTGAGCCATTGTTGGTCACAGAAGTTTTCATTATGCTGCTGACCGACTAGTAGTCACAAACTTAATTTAAAAAAATATTTAATCAAAACTAAATAAAAACCTGATCCAGTCAATGTTTGGTATTTTTAACATTGGTCACTACAATCGACTTTAAATTTGAATTGAATGTTGAACTTCAGTTTTACCTGCTGCAGTCAAAGTGTTTAAATAAGGAATCCATGGTCATTACCGTGTGACTCTTAGCAGCTATGGGATTTTGTACAGCTATACTGCAGATATTATCATCTTACAGTCAACCAACTAGGTAGTGCTCTTCGAAGACAGTAATGAAAAAGGCCTGCATCAATTTGTTCACTGACACCCTCTATGTTGGAAGCGCTCTGAAGAAATCAAGTTTTGTCATAAAAACCAAGCATTGGAGCAGATCTAACTTTTTATGTCAAATCGGTCGACGGAACAAGACGGCAAGATGATTTTCGAACTTTGAATTCAAACTAATAAAAGTTGGGATATTTTTCTCCGCAACGGGAAGTGGCATTGCACTAAAGTTGCGAACATGTTTCGCAGCTGGGAAGTTATTTGCCAGAGCCTACAAAGACTCTTTGCGCCGTCCATGGGAGAAATAAAGGATACCTGGATGGAAAGTGTTGACTTTTTAATCATTATATGCTATTCCCAGTGGAATCAATCGATCGAAAGATAATTGAGAACTAAGGTGAAAAAACTTTGCCGAATTGAATCGTACCAAATAATGCACCACAGCGTGAGCCTGACGTCTACAGAAGAATACAATATGTGATTATGACGCTGTTGTCTTTACACGAAGCATTTCGAGATAAAAACATTATAATTAAATTATTTCTTGAAAAAACAGTATTGTTAAAACCTTTCGATAAAAAAATCTAGTGATCATTAAAATATTTCGATTTAAAAATGTAATGATTAATAAAATAATTCGGAACAAAATATTCTACAAACTTTCTTTAGCTCCAACCATAACATATGGGCACAGTTCGTTGGATGGCTCCCTTTTGTAACGCTGCAGTTGAACATAATGACCTATCGGACGCTGAATGAGAGATGGCCGTAGTGGTGATACGAGGGACGGTGTTGATCTGAGTCTCCAGCTTCCAGGCGAGCGGACGATCCAGACGATGGTTGACCGTAGCGCGGGTGGGGTGTGCGATGGTGAGCTCCGAGGCGCGTGCATAAAGGAACTGTGCTGTGACCTTTCATTGGATTACGGACCGCTCAACTGATGTTGAACGTAACTCTTCGCTCCTCAGATTACCTCGGGGGAACATCATCTCCCTGTGCTTGCTAGGGTCTGGTGTAGTCTCCTTATATTTTAACGTGAGAAGTGAATGAAGAAAGTTGCGAAACTATTGAAATTACAGTGAAAGTGTTGTGCGACGTTTAGATTTATTTTTGCTTTGTGTTCCAGGAAAATTCCGTTGTGTTTGTAGTTGTGGATGCCTTTTTGAATTATCTGAGACCTCGCGCATTCTGAAAAAAGGTGAGTTTGGATACATTCATGCTGTAGTGTTTTACTTTAAGATAGGGAGCTAAAGTAAATATTTTGTCCAAAGCGTTCAGATTTAACTCCGTAGATCATGTTCTGTCGAAAATAAGTTGGCTGACTGAAGCTCTTGGTATCCTACATACCTGCTGAAGTAGAGCTGTACTATAAGAGCTTAAAGAAAACCCTCGTATTTCCCTAAGAACATACCCGTTCCAAGAAAAGACCATGTTTTTACCTGTGACTAAACAGCAGCAATAAAAGAGGTATAGCAATAAAAGAGGTTCATATTATTAGGATTTGAATAAAAATATTAATCGAGAGACAAGTGTGGCATTGCAGCGTTTCAATTTTGGTGCACTGACTTGAGCACCTCAGCTAGTTGTAATTTCTGCCCCGAGGTAGATATTTTGTTTTATAAGAAGTCCACCAATACGCATTTAATCCTACACCAACTAACACTGTTCTTTAGTATACAACCAGACTATGTTGTCATGACAACATGACAGTTTATTCGAGCTATTCAGCGAGTACTCCAACAGTCGTTAACTGCTTCCAAACAAGAGATCCTTAATGCCCGGTGACGTAACTGATGCTAAGACGAGGGCTGAATTCATCGCTTTGTGATGCGAAGCACAAGGTTCGCAAGATTCACAGCTGAGTTCTCCAAGACGTCCTTGTCTTGACATTCTCGTATACTGATGCGTGATTAGTGCCCAGGGCATGAGCTGCTGCAGAAGTTTTCACTGCGTTGAGCCTTGACTTGTGACGAAGTTGGATTTCCAGCAAGCGCATGACGGGTTTTCTGGAGCGATAGAAAAGTCTTGGCCTTGCGAGAAATGAGAGGCTCAGATCAATAGAAATGTGTCTCTAATTGGAACGAAAAACTGAAGAAAATGATAGTACGTGTCAGTTAGAATATGTTTCTTAGGTTACAGCATTTTTACTTTGTGGGTATAAAAGACAGGGATTTTGATAAATTTTATGCTCATGGTGGAGAAGAAGTTAGACTAGAGTGCCATCCTCCCTGTGGTTGCTGGAGATTTTTTATCTCACTGATAAGGTGCATTACATGAGCTTTCCCAGCAAAGCATAGTTGACTAGCAAAAAAAGTTCTCCGCTAGCCAAAAGTTATAGAGAAGCACATACTGCCGGCGTATTATCTCAACAGAATTTTCCGCGTAAATTGAAGCTTCATAGATGATCAGTTGATCACTCCTCCGAACGATAGATCCCGGAGCAAGAGGTCTTGGGAGACCCTGTTTTTGCATGCCTTCTCTGGCACGAAAGGCGAGTCTCATGATTAAGGTTTGATGTTAAGATCTGGAAGTTGTTATGCATGATTTTCGGGTGAAGGCTCACCAATTCTCTGTAACGAGGGACGATTCTGATCGAACTACAATAGAATTGGATAAGTAAGTGGTTACTTGTAATCAAAGATGACTAAACATGTGTCGCACATAATTTTCTAATGTTATACTTATGCTTGCGGTTGTAATTTCAGTGGAACATATAAGCGCCAATTTTTTCCGGTAGCATCACTGTGCAGAGCTGCTGCTTGTAGTGACCAGTTGATAATTTGGTGCGCCCATGAACATTTTGCGGACGACGAGCACGTTTGGGGCCATAAATAGTCATTGAGTAATGCATGTTGTTGATGGACCATTGTCTCAGATTTGGTAGACATATTAGTTTACTCGGATTAGCGTACTCGAGCCTTCAAAAATAGCAATGCTATTTTCAAGTTAAAGCTATAATTCGCGTCAACTAATTTTGAGGGAGTGGAATTGATGTATCTTAAATGCTGCAAATTAGCGTTCCTGTGAGGCAGTGCTCGAATATAATGCAATCGAATCGTATATTTGTGCTACAAACCTAATTTTGCAACAGTTTTTTACTGCGACCAACGGACGCGTTTTTCAGTGTGGTATACATATTTAATACCTTTGCAATGTTCATTCTCGTGCCTGCCATCTTACCGAAATAAAAAAATTAAATAAAACTTTATTCCAATCAATCAAGCCTGATACAAATCATCTTGTATATTGGTTTTCAAATGCCTTATAACTAACACCAGGAGTCAATGACGGTTACCCCCGGTCAAGGCGGTACCCATTTCAGACACCTGGGTAGAGTGGGGAATTGTGGCTGAGTTCTCTGTTTCCCAACGGGGAGAAACCACCGCGCGGCCCCAGGATTCGAACTGGCGACACTATCTCGTGAAGGGCGCATTCTTAACCACTCGGACACATTTAACGACCGAAGATTTGGACTTGCGTGAGAACACTAAAGGTCTATCCGTTAGAGCATTAAATCCAGCTAAACCTTGGAAAGCGGAGAAATTTTCACACAACAATATTCTCCGAGTCCTTCTGATGATTTGCTTGTGATGATGGGAGACAGAGCGGACTCTGCAGTGACAGCGCAGTGGCGAAACCACGTAATTATCTAGGTGTTCAGAATAACAGCCCGTGAAGCGAATGCCTGCGCAGAGTTTCTGCATGCTATGCGCATTCTGGAGGTAAACTTTACGTGCTCTAACTCAAGAAAGTGGAACTTATCTGAGAATGATCCCCAGGGTTTTAATTACACACTAGCTTCCATGTAGCATGGTCTATGTTGCAATTTGTTGAATTTGATTAACATCGGTTTGATTTTTTTCAATCTGTCCCATAGTTTGTAAACTATGTGTCTTATGGGAAAACCTACCAAGATACCTACCTGCATGTGCAAAAAAAAATTCTCGTGGCCCAGTTAACCGCGTGTTCCCAAAAATTGCCCAATTTAGTGTGTTCAAGTTTACCGAAATGGGATAAGCTATGAGAGTGCAAACCTTTTAAATGTGAAGGGTGAGTCTCATGAACGTATTTCAAGGGAAGACTTGACACTTGGACATTAATTTTGGGGGTTGTCATGTCAATTTTCTGTGAGGAGGGAAATTTTCGCTCAAAATATTCAGATATATTATTCTCCAATTACACTGATGTCCAAGATTTACTCGTGATAAGAGACAGAGGGGACTATGGCGGTGACCAAATGGAGATGTCCTTATCTTGACGTTCTAGTATATTAATGCTTGATTTGTGCCCAGGGCACGAGCTGCGGCTAAACACAGTTTAGCTGTTCAGTCTGAAGAAGTTTTGACAAGTATGATTTTTCAAATCTAGTTCCCCTAAACCATGAGGATTATTTGGGTCCTTGTGATAATACAGTATTTTAATTTCGATTAAGAGAACCCAGTTTTATCATCTATATCTAGTAGTTTTATTGGAGTTGAATATCCAGCAGTAAACTAACGCATATTATTAATCTGGACACCCGAAGACACTACCTGGTCTTGTCGCGTCAAACTACGTCTAGAATTTTCCAGCAAATACGGCTGATGGTGCCCAAACTAGAAATGATCTGAACAGCAACACGATATCAATAAACCTAACGTTATTATATTGGAAGTGAAGTTTAAAGCTGTTCAAGCTTTTCAGCACAAAAAAATACTTAACCCCTATTAAGACCAAATTTTTTGGGTCTTTAACGGAATATTGCTTTAATTTCTCTTAAGTTATCAAATATGGAAACCAGAAAATTAAAATTTTGTATTGAACATTCAGAAAAGAAAAATGATGTGAGTGATTTCCTGGTGTCCTTCCGAAATGACGGTGGTCGATATGGGTTAAGATGGGATCTTTTCGAGGTAACCCCGCCACTAATGCAACGCGTAAGTTCATTCACTTGTAACTTTCGAAATAATGCACCTATCGAACTTAAAAACTTACTCACGATATATTAAAACATTCTATCGCTTGAGAGTATTTTGTAGTCGATAGATGAATTATTTCGAAAGTTGCAAGTGGGTGAACTTATGTGTCGCATTAGTGGCTGAGCTTATCTGGAAAAGATCTTTACACGTTCACTGCGTATTGGGCCACATGTGTACCAACAGGTAAATTGCTCATTTACGTATCGGTATAAATATGCAACATTTTATGTTTCGCGACATTTTTTAAAACTAATTCTTATCATACGAGGAGAAATGTTATCGTGCAATTGTGTTTTTCATATTCATTGCGAAGAATTAAAATTTATTCAAGCTGGAAAATCGATTTCCGAAGTCTGCTACTTACAACCTAACCAAACCAAACGTTAACAGCCGCGGAAACGCAGTGAACGTGTTAAGATGTATCTCGTTCGCTGTTGTAGGTATAGATTATCAGTGAACAAAGAAGTTCTTTCCCATGCTAAATTTCCCATTCAGTTTGAATTCTTATGAATTGCAGTGAGCCGTTGAGAGAGAGGAGAGCTTTCGCACCGTTCACCTTTGCGTTTTTGTTTTGGCGCGTACCAGCATTTCCGGCGGAGGTTGTGTCCAACCCGCGCCTTGTTTGTTGGTGCTGTCCGAACACTCGTGCGCTCAAGTCTGAAATTTCTCAGGGTAAATGATTGGTCTGGTAGCTAAAGCGCGGTTCAATGCGAGCTGTTTTATTTATGCGTGTTAATGTCCGCTGTCTAAGTCCATTTTTATGCATTTTTCGTTGCTGTGTTGTTTATTTTTACTCGGTTTTGTAGGTGTGTTCTTGCTCTGACTACTTCGATGACTACTACTTGAGTGTGAATGTCATAGACTACTTTAATGTAAAGTAGCCAACTTTAGTCAAGTAGCTGCAGAGGGTCCGGATTTCCTAACAATTGAATTTAAATATCGTGTTTATAAATGCTACGTCTGAGATTGGATTAATGATATCCGTAGAACGCATTATTCTATTTTATAGGATCATAAAGTGTAAGTTCTACGCTGGTTCAATTTTAGATAAATTATTCTATTCCCTTATTTACGTAATCGCGCTCGCTGTAGCGACCTCAGGGTAAGGTAACGGGGCTTCGCTTCAATACAGCGTTGAGTCACACTATTCTCATCTGTGACATTTTGAATTAGAGGAAAATTCAACTCTAATTGCTCTAAGTTATTGTGTTAATTTCGACACTTAACGAAAGCCATCAAAAACTTACGTCGACCCTTATCGAGAAGTGATTGCTTTCATCGAGGATCCAGGAAGGAAGGAGAGAAGAGCCAGGGCTTATCAGTTCTTCACAGCGTCTTTGTGATTAAGCTCTTCTTCAAGGAGATGCAGGATTCCCAAGCACCACACTGGCAAGAACAGGATTCTCACATCAGTGTTCGATAGCGTTGAGATGTTAGCGCTCTTCAGTAATGTCAATTTTAACTCCCCTACGATCAGACGGTTCTTCCTCAGACGGTTTCATGTTTTTACTTTTTTACCTTTAGTTAAGCCAACCTTTTTTCTCTTACAAGCTACTCATGTCTTCGTGCAATACTTCCTTCCTCTGCATTGTCCTTCATTTCTGTGCTGTGTTGCTGCAGCTACCCAAAGCAGGGCGTGAGTGGATTTGCTCGTACTGTTTTCATTCACATCACTAACGATGACAATTATTTTTAAAAACTTCTTCCGTGCATCACTACAGCAGAGCTCCAGTAAGTATAACTAGTAAGTCATGCCACTTACGATGACAATTAATTTTAAAAACTTCTTCGGTGCATTAATACAGCAGAGCTCATAAGTGTAACTCGTACGACGTTTTGTGCGTCTTGTAGAATGGTTTCTTCACCTGCTTCCGTGTGGTGCAACAATAGATCATGTTCCTGCATTATTCATGACGCAGTCTAATGTCCACTTTTCCTTATGGGAACCGCAAAAGTGAACCATTGTGCTCATTTTGATTGCTGGTGCGAGCCTCGTATTGCTAGTAAGGCTATTTGTAAGTAGCATTTGCGTCGCGAAAATCTGAAATTCAATCATGCTGGTGTTCGCAAATTATTTTTTGTTCGTAATTCGTATCTGAAAGAATTATTTAACAAGTTCTCCAAAAGTATTTTTTTTTATAAATAATTGACACTTTTTGCTCTAGAAATATTTCACTTCACTAGGACATCCGGATTTCTAAAGCCGATTTTTTCCAGCTTGCGTGTGATTTTCAGAATTTAAAATTTGGATGTGAAAAATTGGCATCACCTCGCTGTCTTATGGGTTGGATGAACACTGACAAACGTTTTAAAATAGATTTAGAAAAACAGTATATTCCAGTGTTTTTTATATCAGGAAAAATAACACGGACGCTAACGTCCAAACTTTTAACACGAAATTTAAGTAATAAAACCGTGTAATGTTGAGCATGCCATATTATCACACGAGTTACTAGCAAACTTAGACAGTTCTATTCATTGACAAGGAATAGGTTAAATGCGTTTTTCGCAGTTTTTTCTTTATCCTCCCCAGCATCACTCAAATGAACAAAGTGGCTTCATTCATTGAAGTGATTTCGTTTGCATCGAAGAAATCCATGACGACAAATTTCTGCTCGTAAGCAGAGTACCCACTCCACGAGAGCTGTCTTGTACCCGTGCATATATTCATGGCACTTCTTGAGGTTTCATTTCTTCTCGCGATCTCAGATAGTAAGTTTGATGAAAGGTAATCTAACTTTCAGCTGAACTTACTTTGTTCGAACTGGTGAGTTGTGCCGCTGTGTTCGTGCAGAGAAGTTTGATTCAAGTAGCTTGCGATATTTAAACAATCTTGTAACCGAAGACTCTTTTGAATGCATTATAATTCGACGAGTTTTTATCGTATTAAATTATCTAAATTTCAATGAACAACTCACTTTGCTTCTGAAATTATTTTATTCCAGTGTTGCCCATCAAACCAGAACCAATCAAATAGAACCCTACAAAAAAGTACCTCAATTAGATTGAGACCGTTACACTGGCTGTGAATGTCAACTGATCCGTCTTCCGATGCCCAAAACTGATGCGTGTCCGAGCGCTGAAGACAAAGAAGAAACTGTGCCCAGAGTGGAGGCACCGAACCAGTTTTTGTTCCTCTGAGAGGTCACCGCTGCCTGCTCTGTCTGAGGTGGCGCTCCAGTGAAACGCTGTGTGAGCGAGTCTGTGTGTGTGGGTCACTTGCTGTATGCTGCTCACGAGTGATTCATTCGTGCAGGTCGATTGTTCTTGCCTGCGCTTGAGTAGTTGATGCTCTTGAGTCACTTGATTTAGGTTGCGCACGAGTAATTCATTCATGCAGGTCGATTGTTCTGGCCTGCACTTGAGTAGTTAATGCTCTTGAATCACTTGTTTTAGCCTGCGCACGCTTAATTAATGCTCTTGAGTCACTTGCTTTAGCTAGCGCACGATTAATTAATGCTCTTGATTCACTTGCTTTAGCCTGCGCACGATTAATTAACACGTGTGGGTTACTTGCTGTACGCTGCTCACGAAGAATTCATTCATGTGGGTCACTTGCTGTAGCCTGAGCTCGATAATTTAATGCGTGTGGGTCACTTGATTTTTCCTGCACACGAGTTATGCCTTCGTTTAGGTCACTTGCTCTCCCTGAGAGAGAGATACTAGAATTCCCTCGAGTTCTCTTGCTTAGCCATGCAGCGAGGTGAGATTTTACTTGCTTAGCTTATTGGTGAAAGACAAAATCACTCGGTAGTGATTTTCATAGGTAAGTTTTTTCTACATGAACTGAACTGTTGAGCAGACTCATTTGTGATGAACTGTATCCTTTTTTCTATGCGATGTTAGCACAAAGAGGCAACATTATTTGATTGATCTTTGTTTTTTAATATTAACTGAAACTCATCCCGCAAACCTTAACTATGTATCCACTAAAATTTTTGAATCAAATTTTGAATTACGTCAATAAATTTTTCAATTTTTTCGAATCAGATTTCTACAGAATTCTTGACGATTGGTTGCGAGTCGAGCCAAGTCACACATCATCCCCGCTGTACAAGTTGCGGGCAATTCGAAGCATTTAAATTCACCACATCAGGCAAAATTCATTCCACTATTTCCCGAGCCAAGATTATCACACCTCAGCAATGCCTAATAGGCTAGAAACGTAGATCGTCTTATTCTTTATGCAAAGAGTTGAGTACGAGGAGTACAAATAACCCGTTATTTTGTGTTCCCCTAAACCAGTACCCGTACAATCCAGGATAGGCAAGAAAGAAAGAAAAACCGTATTTTTCCAAAAAAGTCGATACATGAGAAGTAAGAAACACACCACCCAAATAATGATAATAATCATCTAGCAAGTCTTCTCAATCTATCAACTCATCAAAAAGACTCGATAAATTGCTGCTATTTATTCAGAGAACATATTTATTGAGCAACTAACTATAATTGAACCTCAAATCTCATCGTATTGGTTTTCACGAGTATTTCTGATGAGGCGAAAATCAAGGTCCGTCTTCCTTCAACTCGCAGCTGACCTATCACCTCTGTTCCTCTTAGGAGAACATGACAAAACTATGCATACCTTCTTACCTACATACTGTCTTAGCTTTCATGTTTTCTCGCTTCATCCCTGTATGGAGAGTGTCCAGACGAGGCGTAGCGTAACAGAACACTCCGCTACTGTGAGGATGTTTAGTCTGATCTGGTAAGGCCGGTTGCCTTCCTGTTTGGTTTGAGCAACTGAGCTCGAGGAACCTCCACAACCACTATAACAATATCGCTGAAATATTAGCTGTTCTTGTGCTTCAAGAATAGCAAGAACCCCCGTACCCCCCTTCAAGAACCCTCGTACCTGCTTTAAAGTTAGGCATGGCGCGCTTTCAGAGTGCGAGTTTTCTTGAATTTCTGGGATGTATTCATGCGATCGAGCGGGATGCGCAAACGAACCGTTGTATTGAAAAATGTGTCGGTGATTCAGTTTATATTTTTATACCGTAATTTGTATTAAAAACTTCTAACAGTATTTCAAATTTCATTTAGATTTGAATGATCCAAACTAATGTAAACTGTCTCGTATTAATTACGGGTTACCTTCATTCGCGGCCTTTGTCCTCTGAACGTAGGAAAATAAATACTTTTATTTTAAAATTAAAATAACTACAATAACGTCAACTGCAGAACCCCAAACTACTTTTAAATGAAATGACATTCGATGTGGCAACGCAAACAGAAACTGGCAGTAGACATGACGATCATCAAACGTGGGAAAACTACTGCTCCAGAGTTTTTAAATTGGCTTTTTTCTCAACGAAATCATCGAGTTAAGACTTTTTCAGGCAAGATTGGACTGTAAAGACCACTCGGGATCTAGCCACCCTGCAGGGAAGCCAAATGCTTGGATCTTTTTACGATCCAATTTGATTTGGAAAAGCCCAAACTTGGGGATTTCAGCCAAACAAACCACCAGCCCTAACAGCTTATGAGATCAGATCCAGCAGTACAAAAAGTAATCGCTGGACGTAAATCATGCTCTAGTCCAGCTCAGTTCACGTAACCTGGTAGGAAATACATGTTACGATGATCGTCACGGTGCAGTATTGCAGCAAGGAAGTGTCCTGGAGTGGAGGCGGTCTGGAGCGACCACTCCTCTCCTGTTATGGACAGCGCGCTCTCCGGCTGGCCTTGGACGCTGAGTTTAGAGCCCGCACAGCTAGGGTGTTTTCGTTGGTCTCTGGTCTGTTTACAACCTCTCTGAGGCCTCACTGTAATCTAAGGGCTGTTGGATATCTGCTGAGTTGTTTGCTATATGTTGTAGAGTTGTTTGCTATCTGCTGAGTTGTTTGCTATATGTTGTAGAGTCGTTTGCAATCTGCTGGGTTGATTGCTATCTGCAGAGCTGCTTGCCGTCTGCAGAGTTGCTTGCCGTCTGCAGAGTTGCTTATAAAAGTGCATATGTATGTGCTCTTCGTAGGATTGTTTGTATTTGCTGGCTGCGGACTGCGATGTGTGTAGGACGTGCTATTTGGAACCGAGCTGCTGTATGACCACCATCTCTGCCACATCTTGCTTGGTTGAAGTCAGGCAGTGGCCAAGTTGTTTGGTTCAGATTTTAGGCCTGGTTGTAACCCGGGTTTTGTTGTTTCAGCTGTCCATCTTTCCTCGCCTACCTATATTCTGTAAATTTTGGGCTAGTCTCTTAAATTGGACATTGTTCACTTGCTCCTACAATGTCATCTTCAAGGAAGGGCCTCACTTTTCATTTTAGAATTAACTCCTGTACATCCATTTGTAACGATTCGTATTTCGTTTTATCCGCTTGCTCTGGATCGTTCAAGCACGTTTTTTTGCTTTTTACTTATACCTTCATTTTATGTGCTGCTCGTGACTTCGTGAGCATCATTTATCTGCCTTAGGACCTCCAAAAAACGGCACGATAATTAAAGTGGTTTACTCAATGAGTCCAAAATGTATGGAATGGTTCCTCATATGCGTCCAGGTCGACATGGGAGAAATGTGGCCACAGCTACACTCAAATGTTTGGTCCCTGAGTGTGTGTGACCAGCTTGTGTGATGAAATTACCGAACACGGTCTGCTCTCTGCGACCATTGTTGTTAGCGAGACGAGACTTTAATTCCCCTTAGAAGATGAACAGGAATGAATTAGCGCTTTGAAACGACCACTCATTCTTTGCATTCATGAAGGGATCAAAAATGATATGGATTTACTCATTCTAAAATGTTTATGATGCGTCCAGCTGAACCTATTTCTCGTTTGATCGTGCCAGTTAGTAAAATAGGGAAACAAACAATGTTATCCTGATTTTCTATTCTTTTATCTTCGCGGTAGCCTGTAATAAGCATGCTGGTAACAGTTCAATGCTTTTGTCATGAAGTTACAGGTGATATTAAAGCCAAAAACTGTTGTTGAATAAAAACTTCTTTATTTCGTGTTGCCCAATAATGGTACGTGAATCCTTTTCCATTTTTGAAGGTGTTTTCATTCTGCTCTCATTTTTGTTTTGATTTTTCACCACCTTCCTACGCCGACGTATTTCTTTTGACAGAAAATTTGCAGTGTTTCAAGTTCCCTACATGAAACGTAGAGTTATCGGGTGAATGATCATTCGTGTCAGTCGGACAATACTGAATTCCAAAATATTCCAACTGTATATTCTCTATGCACTATGTTAATTAACTCCAGATTCTATATCGTTTTGCTCCGGATTCTGAAGTGTCTCTTGAGTTTGAGATGTACCTCGATACATTTATTTATTTAGCGTTTTGTTGAGTGATTGCAAATTCCAAAGAGTTTCCATAACGTTTTGTTCCGAATTCTTGCGTGTCTCTGAGTTTCTAACATTCCTCGATATATTTCTACTGCGATTTGTTGAGTAATTGCAGATTCCAAAGCGTTCCCATAACGTTTTGTTCCGGATTCCTTAGGTGCCTGAGAGCCAAAGCCTCAGTCAACCCTGCATGAGCTCTCCAGTGACCTCGCACACGCCTCCAGCTGCCAGCCGTGACTTCTAGACCTTCACAAGCACTTTTTTGTGTTCTTTTCTGGGTCCCAGCGGCCCTCTGGCTCGCCTCGAGCAGTTCTTCTCAAATGCTGCTGCGCCCAATGAACACATGCCCAAAGACGCATATTGGCATGTCTACGTTTCGCGTACTCGTGTTCCGAAAAATATCTATCTTACGTCGGCAATGATGTTTAAGTTTCTCAGAGAATGAAAACTTATTTTGATAATTTGAAGCTACGAGTAAGAAATTCGTTGCAATTGAAGGAGAGCGCATAAAATGCACACAGCAGTTGAAATCTACAATATAAGTACTACTACTCGTGCTGTTATTTAGGTCACATGGGAGCATCGTAATGGCTAAGGTTATCTCAAGATTGAGGTGTGACGGCGGAGGTCGATTTGTTTTTCAAGAGCAATCTTGATAAAGTAATTTCGTGCCTTGTTAACATGACTGTTGAAGCTAATTTCCGTCCATGGCTGTTGAAGCTTTGTAAATCAAGGCTATAATTTTTTAAGGTGTCTTCATCTCGTCAAGAGGTTTCTTAGAAAAAAAATCATAGGAGTTTTGGATTTAGGTATTTTTTATTCTAACTATATATTTTCATGCTCTTCAATCGAATTTATCCCAGCGCTTCTAGTTTCCTGACTGTAATCATTTATGGAAAGGAACCTTACTCAAGCGTTCAAACGTTTCCCAGGAAGGTTTCGATTTAAGTGAATAGTAGGGAGTACTTAAACATCAAGCGCGGTCGTCACGATACAAGAAGGACCTTTGTGTCGTTTCACCTACAATCATTTCTGTTACGGTTGATTCAGGCAATGGAAGTTATACGCAATTATTGTGTGCTATTCCTAAAAAAGCTTTCTTCCTGAGCTGAGGGTAAATTAGGCGCATTTTTACTTGTGATAGAATAGGCTTGTTTTATTATGGAACATCTATTTTGGGTTCACTGCTGTACTTTTTTTGGGTCGCATTACTTTCTTTTTCAATTTTAACGTGTTTCATTAACTTTTTTCAATCGTGCTGTTTCTATGCATGCATTGTGGGGGACCAACTTTGTGTATAGATTCTCCTTTTTCTTAAATGCCATACTATATGGGACCTTCCACCTTCCTCTCTTGGGAACACCATTGTTTAAGTTGTAGAGGTTTAAACTAACTTATAGTCTAATCTAACCTGAAAAGGCTTTCGTATTTTCCCCATTTCCTAGTTTTGCAGTTACTGCAGATAGATTCTTGTTCTTTTGTAAACTGAACGATGGTCGTGGAACATAAGATCCTCCAGGGGTCCAGACACTCCCTGGTTCCTTGCGCATGAACTTCAGGTGATTGCGGCAGTGCAATGATTCAGGAGTCTCCGCGTACACTACTCGATCTGCTCGCTCATTCTTTCTCAGAAAGAAACTTGACCAACCGCGCGACTGAATCATGCACACGAACACAGTCTAGCTGCCTCATTATAAGGGGGACGGGGGTGTGACCATGACTATGAACGGAGGAAATGTGACTCCAGGTTGTGAGGAACTGCGAGATGCATGACGTCACGTCTTAGCCAAGTAACTGCGATTGTCGTGCTTTTAACTCCTCAGATCCGGCAGGCCAGTTCACCGGCACCAGCCCCTACCTCGGTCCCCCCGCTCACAGCTTTTTAGGATGTAGTTAGTATGTCGTATTATCGTACTCATTGTGTTTGAGAAAATAGTGATTGAACATGCTCTAAACCTAAAGAATGTATAAGACATATTGCAATTAAGAATGTAGTGGTTGAACTTGATCGTAGAATAAGTTTAAAGAATGTTAAATGAAAAACTTGTACTAATTTCAAAGAGTGGGTTGATTTATTGGATGGGTGTTTGAGTTTCATTCGCTGAGAGTGTGAAATGTCGAATCCAGGCTGCGTTTGCAGTGAACGCGTGTGCTAAACTGGACGTCCTCGTACGTTGGTAAAGTTTACATTCATTAATTCTAGAAATTTGCCATAAGCCTCGAAGGAATTCAGTGATTGCTTAGTATTACAAACAACAATGGATGTGAGCACGGGCTGTATAATGTATTTAATGTACGCTAATTTTCTGGGGCTCCATCTACTTCTTTCCGCTCTTTTACCTACGAGTGTCCAAGCCGATTTTCAGCTTTGTTCGTATTCTCACGTAACCTTGAAGACTCGGTCAGCTACTCATAATCCCCTCACCAAATACGTATGCATCGACTCCTTGAACCTGTGCCTAGAAATTAGCGTCATTCGTAATACATTAAGATTCATCAAATCCTGCAACTCATCAAAATGATGCAGTTCCCTGACGTAAGCGACAGGTACATCATGATTGCTTATACACCAAACTGCTGTCGCATCGCAACACTGGCTCGCACATCAAAACTGTTAACACACAATTCAGAAGTGCTGCTGCACCAGAACTGCTCGCGCTGATGACGTCACGGCTGCAGCTCCTGGAACGGTGAGTGTGTGGGGAGACTGGAATGATGGCGGTGGGTGCGTGAAGGCTATCCAGTGAGAGCTGCTGGACCCCTGCGCTGTCACTGCTTCACCTTCGCCACTACACCCACGCCTTGCGCGAGTTTCTTCCTTGCGAATTTACATGGGAAGGCGGTGATCGTGATCACTGTGAGCATAGGTAACACTCCGAACTCCATGATAGACAGCATTTGCTTATTTCTATTTTTTCTTTGATTCATTCAGCTAAACCTTCGCAGTTGCGTAAACCCACGTCTTGCCCAAGTTCCTTTCTTACGAATTCACACGATAAAACTGTGATTTTGATGTTGGCTATGTGTATCGTTAGCTCTCCGAACTCCTAGGATGTACAGCATTTGCTTGTATCTACTTTGTCTTTGTTTCGTTCAGCCAGACCATCGCCATTACAACCACGTCTTGCTCAAGTTTCTTCCTTGCGAATTCACATGAGAAGACTGCTTGTAATGATGGTTATGAGCATAGTTAACACTACGAACTCCTAGGATAGATAACATTTGAGTGCATCAACGACGTCTTTGTTTCACTCAGCCAATTTTAAAGCTGACAGTTGAACCATTATAACTCCATTTCATTTGTTTGTCGCCTCTGTGTATTAGAGTGTATATCATAAATACTCTAATAATTATTGTACCTCCTTCCCAGCGTCCTATAATGCTTTAAATTGTATTGCTATCTTGTCCCCTCTCAGGGGGATACAACTATTGTATCTATGGGTATTAGCGCTCCCAGGGGGGCAATGTGAGGGCCCGAGCTAAAGGTTAGGTAGGCTTCCTTTTGTTGAAATAGAATAGGTTTTTGTTTGGCCACGGACCAACTTTTTTTCGGTTCACTGCTGTCCTGTTATTCAACACCTACTACTTTCTTCTTCAACTTTGATCATTTTTCATGAACTTCTTTCTTATCTTACTTTTTCTGTGCCCTTTCTGCATGGATTCCGCGTTCCCTTAACTCCATACTAAATGGTGCCTTCTTCCTTCCTCTCTTTGGATCGCCTTTGTTGAGGATAGGGAGGCTTAAACTAATTAATAATCTAATCTGCAATCTTGTCCTTGCTTAAATTTTGATCATTTCTGGTAAAACTAGACACATCTCGTACAAACAGTCTACCCGATCGCACTCTAGTTTTAAAGCCAGGTTTAACTCATGTCTGAATAATTCTGCTGCAGCTTTGGAACAGTTTGGTTGACATCCTAATTTTGGATAATCGACCACAATGAAAGCCGAGTTAAATTCTTTCGAATTCTTTCCCACAGTGTACACAATTTTCTCCAGACTGAGGTCATGAAATCGTTTCAAGTTTCTACTGCTACCAGCAAAGCTTTTCAAAATGATGGATCTTATCAAGTTATCTGCGAGTAAAGCCTCGATGACAGGTTCATGCTTCCGGTATTGGAAGTAAATTGCAGGATTTGGTTCAGCATTTGCTGAAGTACTTTAATGCATGTTAAGGCCTGATAGCTCCTGCCACTCTCGGAGCTATGATTGACCAATATTGTTCCTAAGTTCCCAATTGCTCAACGGTCTTAAAACATAAATGGTTCCCAAGGGTTAAATTTTCCCATTGGCCAAATAGTCCACAAAGGCTAAATGGTCCTAGACCGCAATGGAGCCTGAACCTCTCAATGCTTCTGAGAATATCGCCGTCAATTTTGTGGGGAGCTTGTCGCCAGCTCCAGGTGTGGTGACGGTGTTGCCATCTTGTCGTGGACTGGCACAAAGGTGTGGTCGTCTTGTGATGTAAAGGTACATAGGTATTGCAATTTTTTATGCAAAGGGGCAAAGGTATTGCCATCTTGTGGAGCAAAGGCACCGAGGTGTTGTCTTTTTTTGATGGAAAGGTGCAAACGCATTGTCATATTGTGATGTAAAGGCACGGGCATCTGGTGTGAAGGTACAAAGGTTTTACCATCTTGTGGTGTGATGATATTGTCTTTGACACTCTCTGAAACTAGTCTCATCTAACGCACCGTAATACTTTTGAATGACATGTCAATATCATTAGACGTTCGATTTATTTTAGAGTAATTGCAAAAATTTAACTCGGATCATCGCGGACGTGAAAGTGTTCGAAGTATTGTGTAGTTTTCCTTGGATTCTCCGAACCAGATTCATTTTAAATGCTTGCCTAGCTGAGATATACTCTCTGAGTGATAGCCTCAGATAGTTTCATCAAACTATTCAATTTTCTTTCACTGCCACCTAGCAACAGCACTTGCATAATTCAGTAAGTTAGTGATTTCCGACGTAACTGTTCCGACGCTGAGCTAGTTTTGCGATTGTCATCGAGGTATACGAATAATAGCTCTGAGCTCACGTAGTCATGTTTCATTTGGAATTAATTAATCCCAAGAGTTTCTTCAGCAGTATCGATGGTTCATGGACTTAATGATAATTTTGCTGAATTATCGATGGTCAGCTTGTACATTTGTAAATAAGTGATTTTTGAAGCAAACTCTTCACAACGCAAAGTATATATACTCGAAGCGGTTCTTCATTTGTAATGCGAAATATTCATATTTTATTTCATAAAATATTAAAGTCACTTTCCTTTCAACTACATATGTCAGCATCCGCATTGCTCCCAATTTCTGATTTAAGATTTTTATTCAATAGGAATAATGGATTACACTCATGTTCGTCTCAGTGAAAGACTTGGCAGAGTAGGTCCCCGTATGCCTTCCTCACCACATTGACTAGAACTCGTTATTGAATCCTGCCTGGCCTTGGTGAGACACGTTTCCACGGCAGGGAAACGTCTGCCTAAGCTGATGGAAATAATTTTACGTCGTTGTGACACAAAGAGTGTTCCAACATAGGCAGCTCATCTCGAATGAAAAGATAGGCCGAAACCAGCACGAACAGGCTTGTGTGAAGCGTCGCTAAGGGTATGATCTTTTTCATAAGCTTGAAATTTAAAAAAAAGAAAGCTGATTGACTACAAGCCGAGCACATTAAAAATTTTCGACCTATACTTCGGAATCTTTAACGGGTGCGCAAGCACATACGTACAATGTTTAAACCGCATGATACTTCTATAGGGCAGGGTTTCTCAAAGTGGGGTCCGCAGACCCCTGGGGTCCGTGAGACTTTGACGCAAAATTTTACGAATTTAACAGTGGAAGCATAAATATTCATATTTTCCTGAGGGCAACGCATTTGAGGGGGTCCTCAGCTTATTTTCTGTAATAAAATTGGTCCTTGGTTAAAAAAAGTTTGAGAACCCCCGCTCTAGGGGACACAATTATTATTTCTATAAGAATTAGCGTTCTGAGGAGGAAAATGGAAGGTCCCGAGCCACGCGTTAGATCTGCCTAATTTTGTTGATTTACAATGTTTTTCATTTTTTCAAGAACTATCTTTATTCGGTTCACTGCTGTCCTGTTTTTTTTAGCACTTCTGACTTTCTTCTTCAACTTTTATCTTGTTGACTAACCTTTCTTTTCATTCTGTTTCTATGCGCATGAGGTTATGTGTGGGAACTGACCTTGTGCGTAGATTCCACGTTCCCTTAACTCTATACTAAATTGGGCCTTTGTCTTTCTTTTTTTTTGAGTATCTTCGTTGTGGTAAGAGAGGCTGAATCAAACTTAAAATCAATCTTCGCTCTCATACACGGACCGAGCGATCTGCCAGGGATGCTGTATTCAACCGGGGGTGTTATCATTCTCCAGATAAAATTCACATCTTTGAGATAGGTTGCACTTATTCCAAGGTGCATTTACGCAAACTGTTTTGATGATGATCCCTCCGTGACGACCACATTCAAATAATTCATGGAAATTATAAGTCTGTCTCGACTCAATGCAGTCGCGGCGAGACGACAGCTCGAATGCATACCCTCGTGTGACAGGAAATGGTCTCACAAATGACTAGGACGCATCTGAAATATCGGCCTGCACAGGCCCCGAGAATTCGACTCCGGCGGGCTGGGTTGTTGCATGCGGTCTTTTGAGTGTGGAAAGCCTGGGTAGCATGGAGATTCTCGCTCATAAATCTCGGGCAAATTGTTTGTCGAGCATAAATTTAAGCTAACTTGGAGGCTCAGCTCCAGTGTTCTTTGATGACGGTACTTCACGTGATTATTTGATGAATGATCGGGTTATCATCATGAGATACTTTTCGTCGATGACAATTTCGTAATTGGGGGAGACCCGATTGTGTGTGAAGCATGAAGTTTATCACACTTGAGTCTGAACTACTGGAGCGTAGCTGCTCGTCTGCCGTTTGATAAATGTCAGGAAGCATTTAAAGAACCTTATTTACGTCTACAAGGTCATAAATTTTACTGGCAGAACTCGGAGGACATAGCTTGCTACAACGTATGAGGCTAATGTTTTATGGAATAAATATACCTCGTTAGGAGCGCCGTTACCTTCCATGTTCCCACCGTGATGGCATGGTCTGGATTGCCTTGTAATTTAAGACTGCGCGGAAGGCCCAAAATAAACTGCAATAGAGGCTTTTCTGTGGACTTCTACTTTTTGAGTCAACATCTTTAAGGAAGCTATACTATCTCTGAAAATGATGTCTCTCGCCGTGCTCTCTCAGTATCTAGACTTTCAACTTGCACGAGACTTCATTTGTGCTTATGACAAGATGCGCACTTAACACTCACCTCAGTCCCCTCAGGGGAACATGTACAACAGTTGTTTCTATGAGAATGAGCACTCCCAGGGGGAAAATGTCAGGTTCTTAGCTGAAGGTAAGGTGAGCCTTTTGTTGCGCGAGCTTACGTTATTAGTTTTGTTAATGGCCATCTTTTCCCAGCTTCCTGTTGTCCTATTTTTCCTCATTTGCTACTTCCTTCTTTACCTTTTATCATCATGTTTTCTAATATCTCTGGATCCCTCAGGGGGATACAATTCTTGCATTTGTATATAAATATTTATATTTATATATATATGGAAATGGGAATTAAAACCCATCGATGGGCCGTGTGAAAAATTTCAACGATCTTTAAAAATTAAAGGTATTTAATGGACCCAGTTAATGTTTGGTATTTATGAAATTGTTAACAACTTCTAACTTTCAGTTAGAGTTGAATGCTGAACTTCAGTTTAACTAATCGCAATCAACGTGTAAAGGGAAATTTCCTCTGCTGAAGAGAAATGATGCACACCATCCTTATTTCCCTTATCACCCTCTCTCCCTTATCTCCCAAATCATCTTAATGGACATTTAATGAAGCACAAATGCACTGCATCTTATGCTGGGTCTCGAGTTTCCCTAGGGATGTTTGGCACTCTCCATGGTTCTCAAGATCTTTGGTGGTAAATTGTATATTGCAGCAGTTTCACGCTATCTTTTACTGATTTTAGTTGCTCAGCTCCACAGCTATGGTCTACTGTACGCTCAGTACTGGGAGATTTATATAACAAATCTATTTAACCAGATTAAAGACTGGACGTTGCATCTCATTTCACAGGCACCGAAACACCATCAACGCGCACTTACATTTTTTGCTTCTTGTTTTTCATTGAGCTGTACTTCCAAGCCAGACGATTAATGACGAGTAGAAAAAATTATTTCTTGTGTCCTTCCGATAGAAACTTGTATCCCCGATAAAAATTTTATTAGGGGGAGGAACGGATATCGTGCACGTTTATTGAAAAAGCGAAGAAGACGTTTTCTATGAAGCTAGCCCAGGTGTAGCGAGGTGCATAGCTGCAGCCGTAGTAAGGCTCCTCGCTTCCGGGGCGGCTGGTCCGGGCGACACATGGGGGTCTGCACCACACCATGCATGGTCTGCACCACACCATGCATGGTCTGCACTCTGCGGGGCTCCAAGCGCTCTCTCTCTCTCTCTCTCTCCTTCCCTGCTCGGCATCTCGCCGTCGTCTTCTGCTCAAGTAGAAAATAATTAGTTCCGCTTCGGTTCCTGTGCTGTTGCTACACCTCTGATCGAATGGTTTTACTTATCAATGCATTATTTGAGTGAACTATTTTATTGTTTAGTTCCACTCCGGTTGCTGTGCTGTTGCAACACCACTGAGCAAAGGGTTTTACTTATCGAAGCGTGATACGAGAACTATTTTATTTTTCTATTAACACTTTGATCGCAATTGGTTAAACGTCTGCCAAAGAGTCATTTCAAATTTAAATTCAATTGTTGTGAGCAATTTTGAAAATAGAAAACATTAACTGAATTGGCCCTCTTTTTAGCTGTAGTTAAGTATTTATGAAAATTGAGTTTGTGACGACTGGTCGGTCAGTAGCATAACGAAAGTCCTCCCCGTGGACACCGATGACGCACGTTGCGGTCAAAGCGTTAATGCGAAGAGTCTAGGTGTAAAAAGAACAGAACTGGAAAGCTTTTTGTGCGGACCAAGTCACAATAAGGGCATGAAAAACACACACCACGCTCAGTTGCGCTATATTTCCTCGTTGATTTTCATTCAAACTGGTGTACGCTGATCTGTTATCAAAATTTAAATGTTGAATTTATTGTTTGATGACCACAGCGCCATGCCAAGCACAGAGTTGGCGCAGTTTGGCGGCCACAGCGCAATGCCAAACACAGAGTGGGCACAGTTTGGCGGCCACAGCGCCATGCCAAGCACAGAGTTGGCACAGTTTGGCGGCCACAGCGCCATGCCAAGCACAGAGTGGGCACAGTTTGGCGGCCACAGCGCCATGCCAAGCACAGAGTTGGCGCAGTTTGGCGGCCACAGCGCAATGCCAAGCACAGAGTGGGCACAGTTTGGCGACCACAGCGCCATGCCAAGCACAGAGTTGGCGCAGTTTGGCGGCCACAGCGCAATGCCAAACACAGAGTTGGCGCAGTTTGGCGACCACAGCGCCATGCCAAGCACAGAGTTCACCTGTCTTGACATGGCACAGCCCATGCCGGACACCTCCTGTCTTCCCACACTCGGCCGCTCAAGAAAATTTCCCGCTGGCCAGCGCGGTTGAGCACACACAGGCGCAGGCAGACCGCCTGGATATTCTCGTGAGGTCACTGACCGACCTGCCTTATCTGAGATCCGAACTCCCTCTACCGAGAGCAGCAGGCTCCTAATATTGTTTTTTGACCTAAAGAAATTTCATTCGAACCTCCAGCCCCCAATGTAAGAATGGGAATATTCTGTATAGCCAGTATCCTGTCATTTACCTGGGCTTCTCTCGTATCGCTCGATATAGGAATGTCAATATATAGCCAGTATGGTATAATTTACCTAGACTTTTCTCGCACCCCCTGGGGGTGCAAGCACCCCACGTTGGGAACCCCTCACTATGGACTCTCTCTCTGATTCTTAACTGGGGTTATTAATTGAACGAGATTGGCTTACGAATCCCGAGATTAGCTCATTCGGCATCTTTTATCAGTTGTAGAGAATTTTAATGTATTATCAAACGAGAAATAAAAGCTTTAAATATTTTAAATTATGAAAGTGTGCTAGACTGATTCTTCGCTTATTTTTTACTCTTTTACTTTTTATTTTTAGAAGCTGAAAAATTAATTCGTGGATCGGCTTCTATACTGGGCATAATTCCCATTACTGTCAATTCTCTGAAGTCATCCTGTATACTGTAAACCTGTGTGTTATTCAAAATTATATGAACTCCTCTTCAATTTCAAAATCGCAATAACTTTCTGTATTTAAGGTGCTAACGATTCACATGCAACCATGACTGAAAAATTATCATAAGTTCACTATACTAAGTCACATATATACAATCCACAACAAATGTGTCCCACTGACGCGCATCATTGATTGCAAAATTGCTACCTTTCATGATGTTCTACATATTCGAGTTTTTGAATGAAAAAGGCTTAAAATTTTTCGTTACTAACTTGCAATCATTCTTGCCACTTCACGGGCTAATTTACACTCGAGCTTACCCACAAGTTTTTAGGTTGAATTCGACCTGACGGTAGCTCCATTGATTCTGCTACAAGTTTTCCCAGTGATTCTCCCGGTTGGGAAAAGGGAGAACTCAGCCACAATTCCCCACTCCACCCAGGTGTCGGAAATGGGTACCGGCTTAACCAGAGGTAAGCGTCATCGCGTCCTGGTGTTAGTTATAAGGCATTTGAAAATCAATGTACAAATGTATCAGACTTGATTGGAGTAAAACATCCTTTATCCTTTCCTAATTTAACCAACACACATTAGCCGGACCAAGCAAACACTTCCCGACCGGCCAGTCTACGAGGTGCGCGTGAGACGCCGCTCGAGGTTCTCACGGCCATACAAACTTCCTCTCGGATATGAGAGTTAGTGGAGCTATACAGACCTCATTCCCACTGGAATAACAGCCGAAATGCTCTCGAAAATCGGTTTTTAATTACTTCCTTGGCGTCAGTGCGAAGTAGCAGGGATAGGGAGCTGTATTTTGGAAGGAAAATGAACCAAAACTGTTGTGATGTGAGGTACGTACGTAGCCGGCCCAAAAAGCGAGACTGTTTCTATTCTATTCACTGTAAAATCACGATGACTGCAACAAAGTACTCCGTATTCTGATTTTGTCGTATTGGATGATGAGAGCCGTAGGTTAAGCGTGGTGGCTTTCAGTAATATTTTGTAATGATAACTATTCTTCTGTTGTTTTATCTAATAAGGATAGGATGCAAGCTTACGCTGTACTTAAATTACTTGAATTAAAGAACTTAAATTCGTCAGTTGCCTCGTCTATTTTGCTTCATGGATTGTTACTCAAAACTCTAAAATCTGGCCTTCCAAATCAGCGGTTGTACTTAAAAATTTGAAAATCACTCAGTCCGGCGAGCAATGCGTGATTGCCTGATGGAGAGGGATTTTCATGTCCAAATTTCATTTCAAAAATGGCCATCTTCGAGAATTTCTTGTCAAAAATGCCAATCAGGAACCCAATTTGGTCTTCAGATGTACTTCTTTTAAACTAAGACCGTTGAATGAATTCCTAGACTCCGGACTAAGTAGTTACGACTACCATTTTACGGCAACCTATAATATTCCTGCCTAGTTCATTCGGAGCTTGAAGAACTGTGCATTAACGTGCGCGTCGTAAGCAGTACGTGTTCAGAACTGCAGACTGTTAAGTCTTTAGCAAGACATGAAAGTCTACTGAAAAATGTTCCAAGTTATCGTTACTGGGTATCAGTAGAGTGAAGTTACTGGGTATCAGTCAAGTGAATTCCATAACAAGGAAAAGATAAATGAGAGCGTTCCAACTAGGTCTTCGAGACAAGTGGCAACACCCGGAGGATGACTTAGAGGCGAAAGACAACAGGTGTCAGGAGCCGGAGGCAGAAGACAACAGGTGTCAGGAGCCGGAGGCAGAAGACAACAGGTGTCAGGAGCCGGAGGCAGAAGACAACAGGTGTCAGGAGCCGGAGGCAGAAGACAACAGGTGTCGGGAGCCGAAGGCAGAAGACAACAGGTGTCGGGAGCCGAAGGCAGAAGACAACAGGTGTCAGGAGCCGGAGGCAGAAGACAACAGGAGGCAGGAGCCGGAGCCAGAAGACAACAGGTGGCAAGATTCGGAGGCTGACTTGAAGCAAGAGTTACAGAGAGCAAAAATAAGTTTCCAGTACTGGAAAGTTACAGTGCAAGCTTAGGTGCGAGAAATCGAAAGCAGGAAATGACACCATCAGCAGAAAGCCTTGAAAGCAGAAGGAAAGAAAATACCGTCAGCAGATGAGATGCGGTCAGGCAGGGGCTGCTACAGCCGAGCGTAGTACAGTGTAACAGGAGCCGCGTGAGGTGGGGCAGCAGAAGCCGAGAGCTGGGAGAGCCACAGGAGCCGAGGAGCCGAGAACAAGAAGGAGCAGCAAGAGAAGGGAGCAGGAAGGAGCCACAGGAAGCAAGAACAGGAAAGAGCGGTAGGGGCCGAGGAGCCGAGAGCAGGAGCCGAAGAGCCAAGGAGCCGAGAGCAGGAAGGGGCGGCAGGACGAACGCACCACGCACGTGCTCACGGCGCCGGAAGCGGCGGTCGGCGCCTGTCATTGCAGCTCAGTTTTTCAATTTCATCTTCGTTTGATCTTGGTCTGGTGCTTAGTCCTGCTGCTTAGTCCTGCTGCTTAGTCCTGCTGCTTAGTCCTGCTGCTTAGTCCTGCTGCTTAGTCCTGCTGCTTAGTCCTGCTGCTTAGTCCTGCTGCTTAGTCCTGCTGCTTAGTCCTGCTTCTTAGTCCTGCTTCTTAGTCCTGGTGCTTAGTCCTGGCGCTTAGTCCTGGCGCTTAGTCCTGGCGCTTAGTCCTGGCGCTTAGTCCTGGCGCTTAGTCCTGGCGCTTAGTCCTGGCGCTTAGTCCTGGCGCTTAGTCCTGGCGCTTAGTCCTGGCGCTTGGTCCTGGCGCTTGGTCCTGGCGCTTGGTCCTGGCGCTTAGTCCTGATGCTCAGCCCTGCTTGCTTAGTGCTGGCGCTCGCCTCTAAATGATCTGATCCGAGTCCTCGATCTCGAATTTTGGAGTTCCGCTTCCAAATGACTAATGGCATTAATGAGAAAGAGGGCAGTCACCTCAAATAATTATCAGATCAACCTACTGATGGGCAGAAACGTAACTGGCGAAACATTTCTGCACACCAGCATGGGGCTAAGGGCCCAAATGTGTTTCGACACTTCGTTGCATACGAAAATCTAGCCCTAAAACCCCCCAAGAAAAGTTTAGAATTCCGCCTGACAGAACCGCCACCCTGCCATTCCGTTAGCGTAGCATCGGAAGATTGGGTTGATGTTCTCCAATGGTTAACTCATCTAATGATTTAATGTACTGAGCGTTCTGCCACTTCTCGGTCGTGTGCAGTTATTGAAGAGCAGAGCCTTTTTCTCCTCTGTTCTTTCTTTGCAGGCCGTTATATCACCGTTACGGTGTTAATTTTAGACGTTGCTACACAGATGGTTTACTTTGAAGTTCGCTCCGCAGTTTCATTGGAATAAAGATTGTGTATCATCAATTAAGCTCATTGTTTACACTATTGCACATTTTTAACGCAACCTCACCATCATTTTCTCACGACATTTACTTTTCTACCATCATTAGGACGTTTACCTGACGATGTACGGAGAAAAACTTTGATGCTGACTTGACGTTCAAGGTTGCACACACTCGTTTCAACGAACGAAAATGTCGGTAAATGAACACTTTTTGAGCTCGATTTTGCGTTATCTTCACTCATGGAATTGTACAATGCTCAATGTAACTAATACTTAAACTGGACTACCATTACTCGTGAGGAGACGCACTAGATTTTCCGTGCTGAACAACTTCGCAAATTCTATTCACTGCTGAATCACGACCCCTCAGGGGGATACAACTATTGTATCTATGGGAATTAGCGCTCCCATGCTGGGGGACTATGTGAGGGCCCGAGCTAAACGTTAGGTCGGCTTCCTTTTTGTTGAAACAGAATAGGTTTTATTTTGTTACGGACCATCTTTTTCGGTTCACTGCTGTCCTGCTTTTCAGCACCTACTACTTTCTTCTTCAACTTTTTCTTGTTTCATGAAATTCTTTCTTAGCTTACGTTTCTGTGCACCTTGTGCATAGATTCCACGTTCCTTCAACTGCATACTAAATGGTGCCTTCCTCCTTCCTCTCTTGGAACATCTTTGTCGTGGTTGAGGGAGGCCAATACTTTCTTATATAATAATAATAGAATAATAATGCTGAATCACGATGTCGGCAACACAGTACTCCGTATTCTGATTTTATCGTATTGAATGGTTTTAGCCCGTAGGTAAAAAGTGTAAACTGGCGACTGTGGTCGAACACAGTCTCACCATACATAGCGAATGTTAAATCCTGGCCAGAAATACGACGATGTTTTATTTGAAGGAGTAGAAATGAATAGCTTTGACGGAAACTCGTCACCGCGAATCCCCAACACAAGTGCCCTCTCTTTCTCTGTAGTTCTGCGGTGACTAGTTCTGCTGTTTCTTTCTCTGTAGTTCTTCTAAAATTTTGCGTCAAGTTAACTGAGCCTGCATCAATTGTGAGTGGGTTTTGTTTTTGTTGTCTTCTGTGCGGTCGGTGGAATAGATTTGTTCTTTTTTCTTGCATCTCTTTGAACTTGAACTCGTTCGACTTCTCGTACGCTGTCACCTAGTCGGAAAGATTGTTGTGGAAGAGGAAGAATATTTTCCCTTGTTTCTTCTTGATAAAATATTATACATTCTGTCCATGTGTGTGGGAGACCAGATGTGCGTACCTGGGTTGTACATTTTTTTAACTATAATGATAATTTGGTACGTAAATTAAGTTTATCACGTTGACTGTGTTTGCGCAGTTGCGTTGGTTAAGGTAGGTTGTAAGTAGCAGAGTTCGAAAAACAATTTTACCGCTCGAGTAAACTTGCCTCTTTTCTAAGAAGTCCAAAAAATGTAAATAGCAGGATATTTTTCCTCGTGTGCTAAATTTTGTTTGGAAAAGGTGTTTGAATAATTGAAAAGCTGTTCATTTACACCGATACATAACTGAGAAAATATTAGGATGAGGCAATGTTAAGAGGAACTCGCAATTCAGCCGAACTTCAGTGCTTGAGTTAAAAAATCAATGTTATACTATGGGTTATTTCTTTTCGAGTTACACTTCCAAGTTTACAGAAGAAAATATTTTTCTAGGTTTTTATTTTCGCGATGTAGCTCCTATAGATTTAGGCCTCTGTAAAGTTCTCGCTTAGTTTAACGGTACTGCTGTGGTCGAAGAATCTCCTTGTATTTATAAGCAAATGTTGTTTTTCTAAGCGTTTTTCTGCTTTGAAGGCACGAGGGGACTTCTGACGTGAGGTTTCATTCTTTTGAGTTCAAAGGTCATATTATATATATTTACTCAAAATTTTGAGACAGCCAGCGGGCCTAGGAGTGAATTGATATACTAATTAGTCATCAGAGACTACAAGGCCTGTATTCATGTACGCAAATTTAGAAGGCGGTTGTTCTATTCCGATGAACGTGAGTTTCTGTACGATTTTAAAAGTAGAAACTCTCCAGGAGTGGACCGATTGCAAATCCGAGTAGAGTTGGGAACTGGCGTGCACATACACGTATACATACACACACACACGTATACACACAGACACACACGTATACCTACACACACATTACATGTATACACACGTATACACACACGCGTAGACATGCACACACACGCGTAGACATGCACACACACGCGTAGACATACACACACACGCGTATACACACACACGCGTATACATACACACACACGCGTATACATACACACACACA
>JACJUY010004966.1:51049-62179 GCA_014220935.1 Platorchestia sp. MABIK
CGAAATGTTGCTTATGTTGCCGAACACAAACGAAATGTTGCTTATGTTGCCGAACACACACGAAATGTTGCTTATGTTGCCGAACACAAACGAAATGTTGCTTATGTTGCCGAACACACACGAAATGTTGCTTATGTTGCCGAACACACACGAAATGCTGCTTATGTCATATTGTTTGTAAATGAAGCAGGGTTTGTTGTGAATTATTGTCTCCGGAGCTGTTGTCTCAGGCACTTACAAAATACTGATTTTGTTTTTATTTGTAAGTGGAGCTGGGCTTGATGTGATGTCTTGTTCTCAGAGCTGTAGCCTAAGCACCGACGAAATTCAGATTTTGTCATAATGTTTATAAATGCAGATGGGTTTGTTGTGAATTATTGTCTTCACAAGTATGTCTCAACCGTGAAGCTAGTTTGACCTTTTCCGTTTGATCATCTTTTCGAATCAGCTCGGCGTCCTGTATTGTGCTGAAGCTTATTTTGTCTAGACTAGGGTGATAAATGTTCCATCGTAGAGCGTATTCGATTGTGAAAATGGCGCCGTCTGCCATCTGTTAACTACTCTAATACGTCTACATAATTTGGATTCATAAAAAAATTCGTTCACTTATTTGTTGATGGAATTTTAAAATGTCTCCACTGCTGAACTGAGTGCGGTGATGTACAGGCTTCATCTACGTAGTGTCGCAAAAGAGTGCTTGATTGTATCTCCTCAAGGACATGAAATTTATTCAAATCATACGCAACGAATACTAATTTTATGGTATCTGAGTCACCAATACGTTTAGTGTTGTCTTGGAAGTTCCATGGCAACGTGTTTCAGAAGCCCTGTATGGGCGCCACTGCACACACGAGCGGCTTGTTCAACTTCCGGTGAAGTGTTTGGCCTTAATGTCCAGTTCCTGGTGTCACCACTGCGTGAAAAGTTACGTAAGAGCAGGAGCCAAACACACAGTAGTTCGTCATAGTGGGGTTGAGGAGCTACCTCAAGGAAGAATGACTGGACACCCAGATGTTTTCTAAATATTGACGGTTTTGTCATTCTGTATCAAAGTGCGGCAGTCAGTTCTGCATTTTCGAGAAGGCTGTGGAAGCTTACAATGCAGGATTGGCTGTCGCGCTCTGTACATTCACTTGATTTTGTTTTGCCTTGATTTCTTTTATAGACTGTAACTTTCGTTCTCGTACCTTCGATAGCTTTCATTATCGTCAGCTTCGTTCTTTTCCCTTGTGAAAGGCTTAAGTAGTGACGCATTATCACGTCGGACAGTGCGTGGTGTTTAACAGATCCAATCTTACCGCTCATCGAAACGGCTCATTCTTTGTCTACGCTCACTTGTGCTGTCCAACTCAACTGCCATACAACCTACTTAGCAAGTTAGGCATAAATGTTCTTTCTTGCGGCGTGCGACGTTTTCTCATATCCGGCTTAGAAGTTCCCAGGTGTTGAAAGTTGTGTTCATTCTTCGACTGGAGAGCTACGTGAGCCGTCGCTAATCGCACCCACAATAGATTTTCCGGTCTCGCCTGCGATACATTCTGTGTGAAAGTTGGACGAATTTGTTTCCAATTTGTAGTTTTATAAATTTTGTACCATCTGCTACTTCTGTGCAAATGTGTCTTTCAATTTAGTCGATTCCGTGAATTAGGGCGCCTCTCATGTCTCGCCTGTTCAATGAGACAGGGTGAACTTGAAATCGAAATCCTCCGGCGTTCCTCTCTACTTTCGATAAATTGCGCACAATTACTTCTAGTCCTAGTTACTATCGATGAATTTTAAGTAAGTTCTCTCCGACGATTTCCTCCGTGAAGGGAAGCATTGTTTTGGAATCGTACACAAACAACTATTCCCGGAACACAAACAGCTACTGAACACAAACATCTACTGAACGCAAAGAACCACTCCCAGAACAACAAGAACTACTGAACGCATCACAAACCGCGGTGGAGTGACCACCTAAGCCGCCTTCCGCTGTCTGCTTCCATAACGACGGCTCTGTGAATGGCAACGAAAACGTTATGACTTCACGCTGGCTGTACGCGCGTGTGTGTGTGTGTGTGTGTGTTTGTGTGTGTGGGTGTTGTAAATAGGTGTATGATCTACAGAACTGCCTTGACTTTCTCCGAGGGCCGTACTGTGTGGTCTTCCGCGTGTGACTGGTATCAAAACTCTAGAAATAATGTTGCGGAACTGCAAACCGTTGGAATGGAGTAAGAAAGTGAATTGCACAGCACACGAGAATGGCAAGAACTACATAATAATGATAGAATGGAAGCGTTTGTGTTGCTTGCATTGAATGTACGGCTTTGATCGGAGGCGGTCATTTATTTCTACACCTATTTCGATCATTTGTTATTTTGCTTATGGCTTTGTACTGATTTTGCAGGAGCCTTTTAAGTGAATTCTATCATTTTTTCTATTATGTTTTATGTTTTAGTCTAGTCTCATTTTAAGATCTGGTTGCCTATATAGTTGTCTCGAATTCTTTTCCTATTGTTAGGCATGCACTCGTTCGCTTTTGCACGTTTTATTCACAATAGAGAATGGGTGGACCTTTTCACGCTGGAGAATGGGTGTATTTATTACAGCTATAAAGAATGAGTGGATGCACAGAGCCATCAACGAAAATAACACTCTCATTTATTCAAATAAATTTGTATGTGAGAGGGACTTCTTCTGTGACTCTGACTGAAAAATCCGACAGCTTCCTCTGCAGCTTCAGCTTTGTAGACGCAACTAAACGTCTGCCAATCGTATTTATCTGTCGTAAAATAGCTCACCACTCTCTGCTATACGAGATGGGCCACAAACTTTAAAAGTCTGATGTTAAATAGCAATTACTCAGTCATCACTGAATTATATTTCATGCAGGTTTTCTTATTAAAAGTAGCGGATCAGTAAAACATTTATTTTGATTCGGTGTCAGAGATTGTGTTTTTGTCACCCTCTCTGTACCACAAACCTCAGAAGTCAGGTGCTTCATAACAATTACTGAGTTACTGTTGAATTTTATGTGCAGTTAATCCTTTTGAAAGATGGAGGGCATCAGTGATACACTGACAATGATATAATATTAGCGATTGTTTTTTTATGGCCCACTCTGTGCATTCTTTTTATCTCATCACTCTGGCCTAAATCCGATCCTTTTCGACGTTTCCATCCGCGAAACTTGCGGGTCAGTTTTGAACCTTCTCATTTCCATCAACTGGAGAAGAACAGTTTTGATGGTATGAAATATCGGAGCATGCAGCACAACACTCTCACTTGTTCTTATCACACTTTATCTTCTTGCTCAATTTTAATTTCATTTTATTCATTCGCAATGGAAATTAATTTTAACTTGTTGCAACCAGTTTTGTGCTCTATTCACCCTATATCTGTTCCCTAAATACAGAACCCACTCATATATTTTGGAAGCACAACTTAACATAAATACACACGTAGTGGAAACCCAGTGGCTACTTCGTCAATCATTTCACCGTTGATTTTCTCAACGCATCCAGAAAGTGGTGGGGCACCTCATCCCTTCTTTATTGCCCCCGTACGTTCTCAATACTACATATCCGCTCGTTCAAAGTGATACCCTAATGACCTGAATATGATTCACCAATTTCACTTGTTACCCGAATATGAAATCTGTCTGCGTGGAGTTTTGAGAATGGAAATCAAATTGCCACGTCTAGCTAGATGTCTGGTACCTAAAGTAGCCCTTCCGCGTGTACCAGGCGTGATGTGCTGCTCATGAACCTCGTGACATGCCGCGTACTCCACGTGATGGCCTCACACAACACGAGCGCGACGCGACACGTGATCGTCTGCTAGGAAATGAGTGGCGTTACTGCGCGTGCGTTTGCGTAACGCTTACTGCCACGTATATTCGTGGCTGCTGTACCATATATCTATATATATGCATTGGTCTCACAAACATCGGTCTCACAAACATCTATCACAAAAATCGTTCTCACAAACATCTATCACAAAAATCGTTCTCACAAACATCTATCACAAACATCGTCCTCGCGCAACCATCATTGACGCAGATATCATACGTAAGCATAATTTAAACAAGTTTGTGAGTAACGATGTTGGTCTACCTTACATTCTTCAGTGAATTTTTCTTCACACACTTCTGGTTATTAATCTTGGGTCAATTTTTTTGTGATTTTTTTTTTCAATCAATCATTTTTTCGCGTCTGCTTGATGACATTGGCTGAATCCGGGGAGATGCAGTGGTTTTTGAGGGAAACTACTCACGATGGAGAGGAAACTGGCTCACTGGCCGCATATAAGAGTAGCAGTTCACGTGCGATTTAGTGACTGGACACAATAACTTCAAAAGGGTTCCCCAAGGAAGCATTTTAGGTCCGCTGCTTCTCTTCGTCTATATCAATGACCTTGACCTCGGAATCATCGTTAGAATTGACAAATTCGTTGATGACACGAACAGAGCATTGATCGAGAGAGACAGAATTACTATTCTAGCAGGCTTTAACTGTCTTCAATGGACCTGGAAGATGAGCTTCAACATCGTAGAATGTGCATTCCGCGTTCCCTTAACTCCATACTAAATGGTGCTTGCCTTCTTCCTCTCTTTGGAACGCTTTTGTTGCGGTTAGGGAGGCTTAAACTAACATGGAATCTTAATATCCTGTCATTGTAGCGTGTGCTGCCGTGAATAATTTTGTTATTATATGGCTAATGGTTTATGTTTTATTTTCAAGGAATCGTAAGTGTCTTACTTAAATAATTCCTATTTAATTTAACTATTTGGTTCTGTACTGTGGTTAGAATCAGATTAAGCAATTCTGTTCTCGCTGTGCAAGTTAGTGTCGAGCGAATTGTAAACTTCACAATATGGTCGGGATTTGTGTGGAAGGTTGCCATCTTTAATTAAAAACATCTTATGGTAAAGAGAAATTCTACTCATGATATTGGATCAACCATGAAATCATCGTTGCGTTAGTCAACCATTATCAGTACTCTTACGTAACTCGGAACATTGCCGTGCTGACGAAGTGTTTCTGCGCATCAAAAATAGGACGAGTTGTTCGTTAGATGATCGAACACAGTGTTGAACAATGGCTGCCTCCATGTTGATGTCTTGAAAACCCGCAATAAATGACAGAGTAAACTTTGTGTGTGCCCGGGCCTCTTTCTGTCCGATGACTTGCAAGACCGGGACCATCCAATGGATCTCTTCTCCAGCTCATCATCCCAGACCTCAGCTCGTTTTCATCATGTGTGTCATTTCCACCCTCTTCTCTGTGCTTAATCTCTTCCTCAACTTGCCTCTGATCTCAATGAAGATCAGAAACAAAAATAACTTTGTACCTTTCTCCCTCGCTCTTCTTTTTGATGGCGCGCTTCTTTCCTTGAGGATTTCCAGCTTCTTACAGTGGTAGGTGGAGTTCTTTTCTTGTCTTTTCTTGTACCTGTTTTCTTCGCGTAGACATTCTTTTAGGGAGCGTTTGTTCATTGATTTAGGGCCTGTATGAAGCTACCCACTGAGTTTTCTGCGGTGCAAATTGTAGAATTATATAGAGCCCAGGTATTCAATTTTTCTCTTTTTTTTGGCCTGCAGGACTGTTCGACCGTTTAGTATATTTTATTAACATCGGTTGAATGAATCACAGACTGTCTCAATGCCCCGATTGCAATACTTCACCAGCAATCAATGGTGTTTGTGACATTTTCTGCGAATGCTAAGAATCAAAATCGTTAAGCAAACTGTTAAGCAAAACGTCGGTATTTCCTTCGTTGCTTAAATTTCTTGATAGTTTAATCGATCTAAAAATTACCCTCCACGTCAAAGCGAAACAATGTCAGTGCGCATTCTCTCCAAGCCCCGGACAACGTCGATCAGTTCACCAATTCTCTCTCAGGAGCGCCTATATAACGTCTGCCTCAGGGAACTTGACAAATGTGTGCAATCCTTCATACAATAAAACTTCAACAAAATTTTACCTAATGAAAAACTCAAAACACGTTTAGCTGTGCTCGTAACTTTTGCTCAAAATTACTTTAATTTCATTGACGAGCCCTCGAAATGTTTCAACGCAGAAACACTCTCGGAGTTCCCAATAAAGTATAATTCTCAATATCATTTACCTATTACACATCGCCTAGACTGCACAAATCTTTAAGTTTTTCTTTCTAGTTTTAAAAGCCCGCTATATTTGCTTAGAAATATTCCTTACACGAACACCCCACATAGCCAAAATTAGTTCATTGTCTCGTCGTGCAAGTTTAATGAACTCGTTGCAAAAGAATCCATTGCCTTCGAGTCGGTGAGCGCTTCTTGCATCGTTATATTAATAAACTCACTTGAGAGTTAACAAGTCGCTGTGGTTTCTTGCGGCGATATCAAGTCACGAGCAGGGCTGGCATGAGAGGAACGCTGGGGCACATAGCTGTGCTGCGGACTGTGCCCAATTGTTGCTCCGTCTGAGGTCACCTGTTCTGTCCGACACGCCTCGCTGCTGGGAGACATTTCCTCTGGTGCCGGCCATCGACTCTGTTCTTGGTTGTTGTGTCCTAGTTGTGTCGTCCGTATTAGTTGTACTACTGTCATCTTTGTTGGTTGTGTGGTCTTAGTTGTGTCATCTTTGTTGGTTGTGTGGTCTTAGTTGTGTCATTTTTGTTGGTTGTGTGGTCTTAGTTGTGTCATCTTTGTTGGTTGTGTGGTCTTAGTTGTGTCATTTTTGTTGGTTGTGTGGTCTTAGTTGTGTCATCTTTGTTGGTTGTGTGGTCTTAGTTGTCATCTTTGTTGGTTGTGTGGTCTAAGTTGTGTCATCTTTGTTGGTTGTGTGGTCTTAGTTGTCATCTTTGTTGGTTGTGTGGTCTAAGTTGTGTCATCTTTATTGGTTGTGTGGTCTTACTTGTGTCATCTTTGTTGGTTGTTTGGTTTTAGCTGTCATCTTTGTTGGTTGTGTGGTCTTACTTGTGTCATCTTTGTTGGTTGTTTGGTTTTAGCTGTCATCTTTGTTGGTTGTGTGGTCTTAGTTGTGTTATCTTTGCTGGTTGTGGGGTCTTAGTTGTCATCTTTGTTGGTTGTGGGGTCTTAGTTGTCATCTTTGTTGGTTGTTTGGTTTTAGTTGTGTCATCTTTGCTGGTTGCGCTGTCATCTTTATTGTTTGTGCTTAGTTGTGTCATCTTTCTTTTACGCTGTCTTCAATTTCTTTGACGTTTTGTAAATAGTTTTGTCAGGTTTTCATTAATTTTCCTCGTGTGTGTACTCATTAGACAGTTACGTAGCATTCCTGAATAGATTTTCTACGTTCAAAATGCGCAATATTTATTGCGTTCGGTGTGAGCTACTACTCATCGTAATCTACTACTTTCCAATGAGTTCTCCGTTCAGGGGGATGCAACTATTATATCTATGGGAATTAGCGCTCCCAGGGGGATACAACTATTGTCTCTATGGGAATTAGCGCTCCCAGGGTGAAAATGTGAGGGCCCGAGCTCAGAGTTAGGTAAGCCTTCTTTTTTGTTGAAATAAAATGCTTTTGTTATGTTAAGGACCACTTTATTCGGTTCACTGCTGTCCTGTTTTTCAGCACCTCCTACTTTCTTCTTCAACTTTTATCTTGTTTTATGAACTTCTTTTCCAACTTACTGTTTCCATGCCCCCTTCTGCATAGATTCCGCATTCCCTTATCTCCATACTAAATGGTACCATCCTCCTTCTTCTCTTCGATACGCTCTTTTTTGCAGCGGTTAGGGAGGCTTAAACTAGCCTAAAATCCCATCCGATGAGTACTTTTTAGTTAAGTAAGTAACCTGACTCAACGCATTCTGTTGTGCTTCTTCGGTTAGATTTGTTACTGTCGGTGCGCCTGATGACGAACTGCATGCCTGGAGCGCTACGTTGACGAGGCATTTCCTCTGCTAATGCAAACCATCATCCCGGCGCTGATGCCTGCGTCGACCTACGTCTGTTGTGTTGTTTACGAAGCTTCGTTGACTTGAGGTGTTAGGTCTTTTAGGCCCCGCTCTACCCGGGTGTCCGAAACGTGTACCTGCTTGCCTGGGGGTAACTATCATTGCGTCCTGGTGTTGGTTTAAGGCATTTAAAAAAAATCTGTGTTCAAGATATGGATCAGGCTTGATTGGAATAAAGACATCCTCTATATTGAGCACCTATACAGAACCGTCATCTGCTGCTGCATTGAATCTATTGTCATAAGTAATCTATGTTTCTTAGATAAATTGTGCCGTTATCTTAATCGAGTCTTTATGTTACACCGAGTACTTGGTAGGCTGGTGACTTTGGTAGCGGTGTATCACAGTGTCGATATTGAGCAGGGATTTTAATTTCAATATCTTTTGAAGTGCGCTTGGCATACGTGTTTTCATCCTTACACAATCCAGCAACCAGAGACCAACGCTGCTCAGTTCCGTGTAGCGCTCCTAAGCACATTTAAGGTTTTGCTGTACGCCCTGGGATGCCTCCTTTCCCTTGCATGCCTCCGCTGCACACCAGAGGGGCAACGAGAGCTGCACAGCTGCAGCTGGCGGACCTTCTCAAAAGGAATGCAGCTCGCAACTTTTTCCGCTATTCCCTCGCTACCTTTTACACAATGATGTTTTCGACGATGATTGCAATCGACCGAACTGCAATTTTAATCGCTTTTTGAGCTTCGTGATGACCCCTCAGGGGGATACAGCTATTGTATCTATGGGAATTAGCGCTCCCAGGGAGAAAATGTGAGGGCCCGAGCTCAGAGTTAGGTAAGCCTTCTTTTTTGTTGAAATAAAATGCTTTTGTTATGTTAAGGACCACTTTATTCGGTTCACTGCTGTCCTGTTTTTTCAACACCTACTACTTTCTTCTTCAACTTTGATCTTGTTTCATGAACTTCTTTCTCCTCTTACTGTTTCTATGCCCTTTCTGCATAGATTCCACATTCCCTAAACTCCATACTAAATGGTGCCTTCCTCCTTCCTCTCTTTGGATCGCCTTTGTAGCGGATAGGGAGGCTTAAACTAACTAATAATCTAATCTATCTGATTTTTATCGGATGGGAATTGAAAAACTCCTTCAATCTTCTCCAAGTAAGGAAAGAGATTCAATTACATGAGAAATTTCATCAACATTTATTAACAGTCACTCTGGGCCTGACAATTCAGGAAGGTGTGTCACATTGCTTGAGTTAGTAATACACTTCGGTGTACCTATGTCCAGGGTCAATACCAGGAACATGAATAATTCTTATATAAGAAAAGCTTTTCTTTCAACATAATATATAGTTGACCATTGCTCTGCTCTCGCTTGATAACATTGCTTGACACTCGCTGTCGAAATTTGAATGTGAGAAATGATTTCCGTGCGGTGTTTAGTAGAAACTCCTTACGTAACGCGAATCGAAACACAGATGTGTTCAACAGTGTTACCATCGCGCTCCCAAAGAGACGCTTGACCCAAAGACAAGCATCTCGATTGCGCAGTGCAAAAAGCGAGCTACTTAAGCAGAATGGTCGTAATGTTAGTCGCGTCTCATTGCTAACGGAACTCTGATGTCTTCTGTCTTGAACACATGCCCTGATATTCATTCTGGTCTCCATAGATATAATGATCAAATTAGTTTTGGTCATCGTATCCCACTTGTGCGCAGAAATAGGATTTTCTTTGAGGTTTATGTCTCATGAACATAATACATGAAGCCTAATACTTTGCACTTCAGGTTTGTCTAGCAAATTCTTTCCGAGTCAAATCAATGAAAAAATGCAAGCATACAGCGATCTGTTGTGCATTCATAAAAGTTAGTGTCATATGTTTACCCATACATATGAGATATGTGGCCGTATTTCACACGTAAAGGGATCTCTGAGTAACTTCAAATATTGTGTAATGCTGCTACATGAAGGCCACGACTAATATTAGCTTCCTGAGCATTCTGGTCACTTGAGTCACGCCTCAACCATTTCAACAAAAGCATTCATTCTGGACTCGTATGTTTTCCTACTCGATTATCGAGGTAAATAATTTTTTTCTCTAACAAAAATCTGAACTATTGGAAGTTGTGAGTTTTCATTTTTAGAAATCTAGTATTGGAATTTTTGGGTCATGAACAAATTTACTTGTGATTGTGTGTTCGATTATTTGTATTTTTTTTGCTATGTGCTGTACCTTTGAAAGGTACACTAGACCTTCCAATCTCTGAGCGTAAAATACTGTGCCTTTGCGCAATGCGTCCACAAAATGGCACTTACTATGATCTGTAATATTTGAAAACTGTTGTTTGACTTTGTTCTTTGAAGATAGTCAACCGAAAGCGATCTTTGGTTGGGACAATCATGGTATAGTTATTCATGTTACTCCAGAAATGCATGCCAGCCTGTTCGTGCATCGTGTTGAGACGTTTGAAAGGCCTCTACTGACCCTTTTACTTTTGGTATGAGGCCTTGGTATGTGCGAGCAATTTCAACATTCACTTTCAACAAAGCGTACTTTCTGCAACTACAAATGCTTTTGAGGTAGATGGTTTTGCTCTGAAGTGTTATCATCATTTTCTCAAACTCCAATAGATTCCCCCTGCACGATTTCAACAAAAAAACCTGCAGTACGTAAAATAAAATGAAGTAACATCAAACGGAAAAATTTCAAAGAGCTACTTACTCGTGTGTGGGAGCCAAGGATCCATCTCCGCATGCACTCATGGCATTCCGATCCTGAAGTTGACTCGGCATTTTCTTGAACTCCAATGGATTTCTCACGGACGATTTCAATGGAAAGCGTGCCGTATTTAAAATCTAAAAAATCAGTAATTATAACATAAATTGAAAAAATTCCAAAGAGCTACTCGTGTGTGATAGCCAAGGATCCATCTCCGCATGCACGCATGACATTCGGAGCCTGAAGTTGGCTCGTGCAGCGACTCACTTGGAAGTGAGAATGGCACAAGGCGCTCCCCGCACTACACTGAGATTGCGCCTGCATTGTGTAGGGGCTGCAAAATGTCTTCAAAGGAGTCGAGCCGCGGCGGTGAGGCTACTCCACGTCTTGCTAAAGGGCCTTCACGGATCGCTTCCGAGGTGTTGTGGGGCCCCGCAAAGGTCTCTTGCATCTAGCTGGGTTGGGTCTTTTGCATCTCGCTGGGTTGGGTCTTTTGCATCTCGATGGGTTGG
>JACJUY010004967.1:0-32958 GCA_014220935.1 Platorchestia sp. MABIK
CCAGGTAACATATGTAATTTAATTCGAAGCAATTAGCTTCTGGTGGCAGCGGACTACCGTCCTTCATTTAAATTTATCTTAACATATCGTAAAGGAGCAGGAGGTGCGATTAATGCTCAGGGAAAGAAAATACCTCCCGAAGACAAGAAAAGAGTGACTAAAGCACGATTCATTCAATATTTGTTTAAACTATGATAGGAATCCTCTACATTATGTTGAATCTCATACCTGTAATGTAAAGTAAACTCATAGGTATCTTCTAATATTCCAGATATTTTCACATCTCTTGCACTCCAGACATTCCAGATATTTTCATATATGGTGGTTCGTATTGTTTCCACTCGAAATGATAAATTCAGTTGTTTTCACATGTTTTATATTTCTTATACACGTTAGTTTCAGAAGACATGACGTAATATGTTCATCTGTGAGCCCATTTGTTGTCTCTACGATAACCTAGTGAATATGGCAGGAAGCGGAATTCATCTAATTCTTCTTGGTCACCATCTAATTCTCCAGAAAAACATACTGAGAAAACACACTCAGATTTTGGAGTACGTTTTGGTGTGAAAAAAGAAATTAAAGTATTTACTTATGAGAATAAAAGAATTCAGTGTTTTTCCCTTTAACTACTTTGGACGTTTAAGTACATCACTTCAACTATCTATTTCTCAGCCCACAGGTTACAGTTAAAAAGCCAAAGAATAATATTCAGAGTCATTAACTCGAGCGACTAATTCGTATAGACACAACAACAACAGAACTTATGCAACTCCGGTCCAAGTGGCAAGAATCCCACGGGTAAAACAACAACAAAATAACAATCCATGGAGAACTACTTGCCCTTTTGAAGATTGTACCTTATGACTTTGGTATAGAAGACAGTTTGTTGGAAAATTTGTGTTTTATCAAAACCTTTCCTCGATATACTGTTGGACATGAGAACATTGCAGGTGCAGTACCCTATAAATATGAATAAGCTGTTGTGCGTTCGCTCGCACGACTCGTTCCAAAATGTTCAACAAAGCGGTGTTCGTTCTCGCTCTCCTGGTTACAGGTGGGGCAGGTTTTCCTAAAAGAATGTGTACTCATTACTTCATTTTTAACTTTTTTGTTTATACCTTATTTACAATACTTTTGATAGCCCCAACATTTACAATTTTGCACCACTATTTTCGTATAACATGGGCTTATTTGTTTATTTTGTGCGTAGGTTTTGCAAACCATGTTGTTTATATTATGTGTCCTCAACGTATGGTAGAATTGTGAGAAGCACTAATCATTGAATGTAAGAGGTTTTTAATTATGGACTAGAAAAATAATCAGTCATGATGATTATGAGAGCATGAAAAATTCAAGAACTGTCGGCATATTTTTTTTGTACGACTTGCGTAGGTCTGCAGTTTTTTAACCCTCCGTACATGTGACAGTCTTGTTAAAAAAAATGCGTTTGAGCAGTACGAGTGCATGCTTCTGGCATCAAAACTCTACAAGTACAGAGGACTTGTCAATACTTCTAGTAAGAGTTCGGCTATTTTCTAAAATGGTACTGGGTAGAAGGGTACAACCCTTCTTAAAATAACGATGCTGATTGCGGCTCATTTTTGGACCTCAGCCTTTGTGAAATTTAGTGCAGCAGGCACGCGCAACCTAAACCTAATTAGGTTTAGGTTAAAATATATCAGAATTTGTTAACTCATTGTTAACTCATTTGGTAGGGATATAAGAAAAATTATGTTTTAGAACTAGAACTTTTAAAACTAAGTTCTCGTGTAACTCTCTCATCCGGGTTTGCGGTATCATGGCTACCGAATTCCTGAATGTTATGTAAAAAAATAGCATTTTCACACGTTGATACGTTTGACATTTCATCAGGTTAAAATAGTTTAAGGAAATGCTGATGAAATTTTTTCCCGGGTCCATGGTTTTTTTATGCTTGACATATTATCAGGATAGCTTCGGTTAGGATAGCAGGATATGTTAGGTTAGAATATGTTAGGTTAGAATATGTTAGGTTAGGCTAAAATATGTTTTGTTAGAATTTCTTGTGTAATGTTTACTGAATTTTTTCATGGGTCCGCCTAGCTTAACGATGACATTGGTTAAGTTAGGTTAGGATAGGATAGGATATGTTAGACAGGATAGGCTAGCAAAGGTTATGTAATGTTGACATTTTTTCATGGGTCAACTGTTTTTCATGTTTGACATATTATCAGGAAAACTTCGGTTAGCATAAGATAGGTGAGATGGGATGGGTTAGGTTAGAATATGTTATGTTAGAATTTATTGGGTAATGTTGACCGAATTTTCTCACGGGTCCACCTAGCCTAACGATGACATTGGTTAAGCTAGGTTAGGATAGGATAGGTTAGGTCAGGTTAGGTTAGAATAGGTTAAGATATGTTATGTTAGGATATGTTTGGTTACCATAGGTTAGGACAAGATAGGTTAGAATATGTTAGGTTAAGATCTTTTAGGTTAGAATATGTTGTGTTAAAATTTGTTAAGTAATGTTGACCAAGTTTTTTCACGGGTCTAGCTCATTAGCTTATTGATGACATTGTCCGTGAAATTTCCACGGGTCCTACTAGTAACATTCACTACGAGATATAGGGTTAGCTTTCAGGTGTGCTCTGTTTTCGAAGTGTGGTGCGGCAGAATGTTTCTTCTAGAAAAGAGAAGTATTTCTGCGAAAATATATTTGTATGATCGACCTCACTGTCTCTCCATCGCAAAACCTTTGACGCTATGCCGCGAATATACATATAAGAACAACTGCGCCGAAACGAAATTCAAAGAAATGCACGAGGTACTGGAGAAGAGAATACAAATGCTTAAAAAATCAATGCACAGCTCTCTTTTTCAGATATGAAAGTGATGAAGTGAAAATTTGTTGACTCATTCGGTCGGGACAGCAGAAAAATTATGTTTTAACCATTTAATATGAATTTAAATCTTGCATGATCAGAAATAAGTGTGGCTCATTTGCTAAAAATTCCATCCCTGCTTGTACAGATAACACTCATTTTGAATGTTAACGAGTTTTTTAGAATTAAGTGTTCCAACCTATTATAAATAAAGTTTTGGTTGTAATTTTTGTGCAACATGGAAATGATTTTTTAGTGCATTCTGACGCACGTAAGGTAATTTTTCTTTTCTAAACATACGGGCAGGAAAGCGTTCCCAATTCTGAAAAAATATACACATGCGCTCAATATATATCGAGGTTTGGAGCTCGATGCCTTCTAACATAAGTAAGAAAAACTGTTAACGAAGTATTTAAAAGTTTTAGACGTCATTTCTTATCTTGGTAACTAAGTATTGAATTATATCTTCTTTATTCGCTGGTTGAAATTGATAGGTCTATCGCTATGAAATAAAGCCAATTCTAAATCTTTGCTGAATACGCAGTTCGCGCTCGCATCATTACCATATTGTGATAAATTGAATGAATATAGTTTTTCATCATCAGAAAAAATATCCGATCAGTCTAGCGTACGTTTAATTCAAGGGTTCTGGAATAAATGACATTCTAAACGTAGTAGGTTTCCATTGGATGCCCAAGAAGTCATTGAACCTAGCCGGGCTCAGCAGTTTAGCTAAATCTCAACCAGTCCATTGTAATAGATTCAAGTAATGATTCTATCGATGGATTGCTCGTGGAAATAAGTTGCTTAGAGATTTTGAATTGTTTAAGTGTCATGGACAGATTTTCACGTGCTTTCCTGACACAGTAACAATTAAGAACTCATGATAACCTAGTGTAATACCGCATACGTTTCTATGAGCTGCCAGTGACCGGTGAGAAGGGTTTCTTATGGGGTCTGCCAACCTTTAAACATAACAATACAAGAATAATTCACCTCGATCTGCCAATGCAAGGAATATCACTGGGATGCGTGTCGGCCACTTAGCAAGCAGACATGGATGGTTATTTAAAATCAGAAAAAATCCACGGTACTCAGTCGCGTACCGTACCAACATTAAAATAGGGCTTTTAGGATCATAAGAAAAATTTTGTTTTCACTGATAATATCCCAAAATTAGAAGTAAGTGATATCAGTGTCAACTATAATTTTATTCAGTCTAAAATATCCCGTTATTCTTGGAAACGACTCTGTGAACGATTCATCATCAGCGTCAAAACTTCGAAGTATCAGCCGCCAAGAAGTGTCCGTCCACTAAGGCTTTGAAGAAGAAACGACTTGATTTCTGTGTGAAAACAGGGATTTAGTGTCAGAGAAATAGGAAATGGTGATGTTCAGTGAGAAGCACAGCCTCATGTGGATCAGGGATTAGAAATCAAGAAGCATTTTCAAGAATCTATTGACCTAAATGTGAAATTAGGATGTTATTATTCAACCAAGGGCATGAATATTTTTACACCAACTTACACTATACCTCCGTCTCCTCACTGTTCTGATCTTTGTTATTAGTAAAGTACTCGATCGTACTATGATTCACCTCTCATGCCCAGTATCTCGCATGGTGGAAATTAAAATCCTGGTTCGAAATGTGCCCATCTGAGAATTCAGAAATGTACCAATGACTGCTACTTCCGTATATTGTTCCGTTGTAAAGTTTCATCTTTAGTATTCGTATTTCTTAGTCGTTCGGTTCATTTGAGTTTGAACAACAATCTCACAGATTAGAATTTGTCCAAAAGACTATGTGGGTTTTTGAGCACAAGTACTAAGTTGGCCAACTTTGGCATTTATAGCTCAAACTTTCGAAACCTGATCTTTCTCAATCAATTGCGCTGAACCATCTCTGCAAATATCGCTGACTGTACAGCGTTGCACTGGTAATTATTGGGCTAGTTGACGTAGATCCGCATTAAACATCGAAAAGAAGTTATACGCTCAACCTCGAAAATGTCCTTTAAGAACAATTGAGATTTATGGCCGCCTTTCATGTTGAAACCCTTTGACTGTCATGAGTGACAACCGTAATTGTACATACTAATACACGTAGAGAATAACCTCAAGCCCTGTAAACAACAGCCAATGTACGCTTTTTGTGTGTGGGCGTTTCGTCGCTTCCCTTTTTGTTCGCCTGCTAAATGAACGAGCGAACATCATAACAACTGCGCAATTGTAGAGCAACTTCGTTTACTCAGAACTGCTCAAGATGTACTGACGAGGCAATGATTAAAAACGCAATTAAAATCTGCGATTGAAAAATTTAGCTATTTTAGATAAAACATCACGATGGGAAATTCGAATAAATGATTTAATTTATTTGGCAATTTAATATTAATATTGGAATGAATTTTTACAAAAACTTAGAACTAACACTTCATTTTTTCCGACGCTGGCTGACTGGTTAACAGACATGATAAATCTGACGTATCTAGTACGCAGCATTCACACAAGTTGATAGTGAAAGTAAACGGCTATTCAGTTTCGTGATAACCTCGGTTGTTACCTTGGCGCGTGCGGCGCCCGCACTTGGTGGTTCCCACAGTTGCAGAGTGACGCGCGCTTTTAACTTTGGTACTGAGTATCACAGCACGTTCATCCCCTCAGGGGGATACAACTATTGTATCTATGGGAACTAGCGCTCCCAGGGGGACAATGTGAGGGCCCTAGCTAACTGTTAACGCAGAAAACGCAACGAAAACGCAACGAAAACTCAACGAAAACTCAACGAAACCTCAACGAAAACTCAACGAAAACTCAACGAAAACTCAANACCTACTTTAAATGTCCCAGTAACTTTGTTTTTGCAATTGAATTTCCTGTAATGACAAACCGTTAAATTTTTCGTTTTAACTTTGGCCTGAAGGCCAAAGCGACAGCTAAATAGTTTATGACCGAAGCTGTCGTTAAATGAGTTATTATTATTATTATTATTATTATTCATAGTGTGAAGTTCAGTTTCTAGCTGTTGAAATACTGCATGGGTCATCAGAATCCGTTCGCGTTTGAATTTTAAATTACTTTTTTTCGTTACCAGAATCACAGTCTCTACTGTGAGTTTTGTTAAAGCTACTAGCAACTGCGAAATCTTGTTAGCGTATTTTATTAAAGTGTTTTTTTTATACCGTATTGATCTAATTCCCCAGTAATTTTATACTTGATAAAAATTTTCTTCATTTTTTCTCACATGTAACTGATAGCTGATGATGATCGTGGACAATCAATAATATCGTTACGCTAGATAGACACGTAAAAAATTCGCGCTCGTTTTTTCAAGTCAAAAACCGAATCTAACTGAATCCATCATATTAACTTAGCCTTTTTTATCTTAACGTCTTAACTTAATCAAACCTATCGCAACCTATTCTAACCAAATCTATCACACCATAACTTATCCGAGAAGTGGAGGTTCGATGGATAGGAGTAGTTATGCAGCGCTATTCTATGTATATAATATAAAAACATAAGTAATACAGGGGGATTGAAAAGTAGCTCCTTATTTTCCAACACACCTCGGTCGGGTTACTCGGGTAGCATGAGGTGTCGCAGCAGCATTTGATTCCAAATTTTTTGTAGTAATTGAGATGTGCAGGATTTCAGAGCCCCTGCTGTACGTACATGCAGCATCCCACTGCGCAGGACAGATGAATGAGCGTGCTGCTAGCTGGGCACTCTCGTTTAGAGTTAAACGTCCGGACATCTCTATGGGCCTTCAAATTTGAATACAAAATAATCAATCTGAAAAGAAAAACAAGAATAATTAAATTGTCAAATGTCAAGGAACAAACATCAAAAATTTGAACAAAAATAACTGCAAAAAAAATTACATTTTCTTGTCCAGTAAACATTTAAGTATACATTCATGGATTGGTGCTGATGGTGCTGATGCAATGCTTGATATGGAGCTCAAAATTTCTGCCACCTGAGCTTTGATATTCGGTTCAGTTGAATATTTTCTCATGGAATCTGCCTCTAACTGTCATGGCTCTTGGACGACAGCCCACTGAGCCTCAGCTTGAGAATGGCGGGAATCCTAAACGGCTCCTTCGATGTTCAGAGTACTACCCCTAAATGCGGAACTGAGAGGACTGGACATTTACAACGAGAAAGCTAAGCACCTTCACACAGGAGATTTTACATTTATCAAACTGTTGGTATACCAATATAAAGGGTGTTGGTGGAACTCTTGGTACAAACTTCGGCTACTAGTAGAAAATACAAATTTAAACACATTTTCATGAGTGAAAAAATATCGAAAAACTCTTAGTTTTTTAATTATTGGGCTTAGCAGTTTTTAATGCTGCGCTTCAAGAACTCACGGCGATCCTAGTTAACCACATGCACTAATGTTCAATAATAACACACGAGGGTAATGAAAACGTCAAATAACATGAGGTACTCTAACAAATAATAGAAAGTAACGCATCAAAGTAGGTGTTCAAAATTTCGACCATTAACATCGATACATGCACGACACCTTCGTCGAAGCGAGTTGCGTATGTTGCCAAACATTCCAGGGTTGTCAGCGATATCTCCAGCAGCGACTGCAATTCGCGCGACAAGGTCTTCTTCCGACTCCACAGGTGTCGCATAAATCAGAGATTTCAAGTGCCCCCATAAGAAAAAATCTAACTGAGTCAAATCAGGTGATCTCGGTGGCCAGGACACAGCACCACCACGACCAATCCATCGATTTGGAAATTGTTGGTCAAGAAACCGTCGCACATTTAGAGCACAATGTTCCGGAGCTCCATCGTGTTGAAACCAAAGTCGTCTACGAATACCTAGTGGCACATTTTCCAATAAACCAGGAAGAACTTCTTCAAGAAAGATTTTGTACACATCTCCAGTAAGACGCTCTGGCTGAATGTATGGACCAATGAGTTGATTATGCACGATACCTGCCCAAACATTGACAGTGTAGCGATGTTGGTGATGATGTTCATGGATGACATGAGGGTTGTTCTGCTGCCATGAGTGAAAGTTATGATAATCCAAAATTCCATCTCGGCTGAAGGTTGCTTCATCCGTAAACACACACTCTGCAAAATTGGCATCTTCTACCCTCGATCTAAAAACCACTGTGCGAATCGCTCACGAGGACCATAATCAACGGGAAGGAGACCCTGGACTTTCTGGAAGTGATACGGATGATAATTATTCCGGTTCAATACATGCCACACTGTATTATGGTCACGAATACCCAAAGATGCTGCTGCGGCACGGGTGCTCGTACGCGGGTTTCTATGGAAATGATCCAACACTTCTTGCTCTCGATGATGATTTATTGGGCGACCAACGTCTACTCTGTATACACTAAAACTGCCGGTTTCCGTCAATCTTCGGTGCAATGCAGTGAATAATCGATGATCAGGGACTTCTCGATTAGGGTAACGTTCGTGATAGATTCTCGCGGCACGTCTTGCATTGCCATTAGCAGCACCAAAAGTAAAATGCATGTCTGCCATTTGTGTATTAATTGTAAGGCGATACATCTTACCACTTCAGTGCCACGGTGCTAACTGACAAAAGATACACATACGCTTCTCACCAGGGGTCGCTAACGTTGACTAGGAATTTCTAGAAATTTCCTGAATCTGTGAATTAATGTTTTAAACTGTAAATAAACATGTTCGATTCTGCTAACACTTGTTCATTCTAATTCCCCATATTGTCCTTATTCCTGTCTGTTGCGAAATCGCTGTTGTGTTCTCTTAGCGTAGCATTAAAAACTTCTAAGACCAATAATTAAAAAGTAAGCGTTTTTCGATATTTTTCAATGATGAAAAAGTATTTAAATTTGAATTTTCTACTAGTAGCCGAAGATTGTACCAAGAGTTCCACCAACACCCTGTATAAACTAAACTGAAAAATGGTTAGACATGAGACATGGTTGTTAGGCCATCGCCAAGATATGTAGACTGGTGCCTCTGTACTACGGAGGGAAAATAATTCTTCCCACAAATAACTGGGCTCGCGTATCATAGATACTTGCGAAACTTACTTTCGTCACGAACTTCAAAATTTCGTTAGCTTGTAATTAGCTCAAAGCTTGTTTTAGATCAGCTCGAAAAATTTCGCTACATAGCCGCAGCCACCTGAAACTCTGAAGAAAAATGGAAGTTATCGCAGCGAACAGAAGAACTGTTGAAAAATCCTCGCTTAAATAAATAATCAGTCAGCAACTGACTTCTCTTTCATCCCTGAAGTATCAGGAAGATTCCTATGGGATAACAAGCCCAAGAAAATACGGCCTCTCTGAGATCAACTGACGGCCCTCAGGAATCCCGAAGACAGGGACGTTATAAAAAGGGTGACGCCCTAACAGGACACGCCAAAATAACTATCAACTGGCGTCCGAATAAGGACTTGCCTACAAAATATATATCAATTATTGTCGCTCGAACAGGGACCTGCCAAAAATATCTGCCAATTGGCGCCCGAATGGGACTCGCCTACAAAATATTTATCAATGGTCTTCAATGGTTAGACATGAGATGTAGAATAAAATTTTAGGTTTTTTAATCAAACGGATCCATGTACAACAAAACATGCGTAATGCATGACAAACCTTCTCAACCAAACATTTTCATATTTAATATTATCTACAGAGCCTTTCCCTTCCGTTTCTGTTCGGAGAAATTTTCCATAAGATGAAATTTGGCGCTCGCAAGATTTTGGTGTTACATAAGCCCATTCATCAATGCTCATTCTTTTCAACTTTCCACGATTCTTCCGATTACGTGCTCGATATAATTCTTTAATATACCTTAAAGGTATTCAATCGGGTTAAGATCTGGCGATTGAAAAATACTTATTTTGTGTTCATTCATAAATCCGGGGGCTTAATTTACTTTGCGTTTAAAGTCACTCAGTGTACCGTTGGAACCTCGTCTTACATACGATTTTTGAATACACGCTTGCCACTGCAAATGAGATTCTCCCCAAATGTGACGATAAATGGCACCAATCATCGTTCCTTCAATAAGGTGGACCTACTGCAGAATATGAGACATTTAATTGGATAGAAGTTTTTCTGGACGACCTACATACCGAATGAAGTCGAACTGATTACATCCAAAAGATTCTAGAACCTTTTTTTCTTTAGGCATTATTTTTTAAGCAGAAAATAAGATTATTTCTTAATCTTTCGTAGTCTTTTACGTTATGAATTTTGTGAGAGGCATGCTCTCAAAGACAGCTACAACATCTAACAAGTTGTACCTTGTTCATATAATCGAAAATCTTAGCTTCGTCACCACTGATCCACAAACGTTTCCGAGGTGCGGTTTGAGACCGCATCTGAAATTTTTACCTTGAAGGTGATCGATGGTTGAATCATTTCCTGAAATGCGTATACACTCGCACATTGGGACGTGAGACGTTATGTTGTGATGTTATGCCTTTGTGAACAGTTGCTCGCTAGCATTCTTTATAATGATATTCTTCTATCAAAAGAGTTTGTTTCATGCCGATTTTTGGCATTCTCTTGATGTATGAATTTTGCTATTCTGGACGGTACATTTGTGTACAGTCAATGTATTCCTGATAACCTGCAAAATACTCGTCACCAATTGGTAAATGAGTACAGAACAGGGAGCAGACCTTGAATGATTGAAATTTCAACTGGCTTCACGGGCTAGTGAACTATTGAGTTTCGCGTGCTAATTTGCCTAAGTGGTTAATTGTTGTGTTTAAGTAAAAGTAACTTAATCTTTCTTTTTCGAATTCACATACCGATTTACGGTTCTTGAAGTGATAAGGTGAGTGACTTACTGTATAAAGTACGAAAAATGAGTGGTGTAACGATGATAGAAAACCTCTCGGAGAGTTCAACCCTGGACTTTTTCTTAGGACCCTACAAAACAAAAAATAATTGTTGTGTTTAGTTGGGTCAAAAAATAGGAATGCGCTGCATTCCTGGATATTTTCAGCATAATTTATGTTTGGGCAGGCTTTGGCCGGTCAGATGCGGTTGGCTTCTGCGGGTCGTTTGGCGGCACTCCCTACGACTACAGGGAGGTGAGAAATGAGCTTGGCGTCCTGAATACCTAAACACTCGCTGTTGTACACAGGCTCACGGAAGCGCTCTCCATGCTTCTCGAAGCCTGTCGCTTTCATGTTCGTATGACGACAACAATTCGAGATGCATATCTCTACCTCGGCAGTTATGTACAGGTATTCTCGTTAAAACAGACAAAGAAGAACATATCAGTAAAGTTATCTCTCCCAATTGTTCGAATTTGGAAAAATTTAGCGCACTGTCATACGAAGAAATTTTTCAGAACGATGTTTACGTTTCTAACATGAGGAAAAAGGTACAGGGAGCCACATTTTGCGCTTAGTACTATAGCTTCATTTTTCAGTTTTGTTTACGTGATTTTATTTCCCCAATATTTTGTTGATAATAGCCTGTTATTAAAGAGTTATCATAACTCCATCACGTACAAAAAGCGCAGTTGCCTAGCATGAGCTGGATTATGCACTTTCCAAAGTATAGTACTAGTATCTTCGGAAATGAAAGCATGAATTGTTAGGTAAACACACTGCATGCTATTACTTCTTTTTCAAACTATCGGTGCCAGTGATGATGTGAAATGTGGTGAACAGGTGGATGTACAGGCTGTTCTTGGTAGCCTGACAATAATATAAATTGTCTCCCCGAAGTCGTGAGGAGCAAAGCTCACTGTGTTAAGTGTGTAGCTGGCCTGAGCATAGAATTATTCGAAACCTCGAGTTAGAAGCGCAATTTAACCGAGAAACCTAGATACTTAGCGTAAGAGAGTTTGTTTTAAAATTCAAATTAATTTCAAGAAGACCTCGTGTATGGGGATCTAAAAAAAATTGTCTTTCGTAACAAATGCTTTTCTGTCAAAACAGCTTCACTTCTGTATAGGATCTTTTTTAATGATTTTCTAAGCTAAACTATTCAGAGACACCTGAACATTAAAAATATCTGCTCTTCTGTGCGTACCATGAAACATAATACCTACAGGATAAACTGCTATCCTTATTGTCCTAATTTGATCTACAGGGTTACGGATGCAAAATGAAGAGGTAAAATTAGCAAGTGTATTATTCCAAAATTATTTCACTGAATTGAGACGATGAGTAGATTAATTTATCGAGCTCACTATCCAATTCGTGATATTAAACTGGAATTAGTAAATTTAGAGGTTTTAATGATTAGACCAACAGCTAATAACGGTTGACAGAAAAGTTTGAATTTATCATCCTCTAAACCGCGGTACTGATTTTCTGTGACAAGAGCTGAATTAATTGTTTCGCAGATTATAGTTGAAAAACATGAATTACGTTGCCTCGCCTCTACATTTAATTTGAATTCTCTCTGAAAATAGCACCTACTCAGTAATTCGCACTGCGCTGGAGTTAGACTGATGCTCTGAACTCACTGTTCTCGAACAGCTCCTGTGCCAAGCATTGGTGTTCTATGAAGCCAACCGCTCTGGCTACCTGCCCGCGGACCAGAGGGTCGACTGGCGCTATGACTCGGCGCTGGACGACGGTGCGGACAGCGGCGTCGACCTGGAGGGAGGTTACTACGACGGTGAGGCAACTTGGAGCGGTCAAATGGGTGAACTTGTTGGCAGATCACCGGTGTCAAGAAAGGTGTTTAGGGCTTATGTGTTGAACGATGAACTATTGTCTCTAAATTCAATGACGAAATGAGTGAAATTTAGTTTTGGTAATGGAATACTGAACCAACAACAATTCCTAGAGACATTATTAAAATAATTTTAGGTTATCTGTTTGAAAATAACATGCTCAAATACTCCGTTTACTCAAAATTTGTGAATTAATTTCCAGAAAAATATTCCGAAGTCATTTTAGTTAAGGGTGTTTGCATTTTTGTAGACAAGCGAAAGCAGGAAGAATGAAGAGTTCCGAATACCTACTGGCAGCCGGAGATGGTGATCAATGGTAGTAAATAGTACTTATTGTCAAAAATGACAACGGTAACATCTGCTCAGTTTGATGAGAATAGAGCGGCTAGGTGTGAGAAGGAAAAAAGGCCGTTACAAAAACTGCAAGATTTTATTCGTAGATGTGCATCACACAATGTCTGAATGTTTTGTGGCATTGGACGAACTTTTTGTTGTGAATTGGTTCTTGACTGATTTCCCGTTTAGAATTACATTTGGATACCATGGAAAAGATAAAAGCTATCACTCACTTTTTAAAAAGTGTCAGTAAATGACATTCAGTTGGAGAAGCGAATAAAAACGCTCAAAACTATTTCATTTCTATAACTGGTACACGTGGATATAGGAAGCAGGTGAATTAAAAGGACTCTCGAAAAAAAGTTAACATTTAGTGACGTTGTGGTTGGCATGGATTTCACAGAGACATTAGAATTATACTGTCCAAATGTGAATTAAGGCGAAGGTAGGTGAGACAGATGCAAACAGAAAATTTTGAGTAATGCGACACAGTGTATATGGGGCCGTTTGGTTGATGATTATATATACTAGTACAAGAATGTGAGCATGCTTACGGTATTTAACGGTTGGGTTCCGCGCCTGACTCAAAAAAAATGGGGGAAAAATAAGAACTACTAAATTATTGGGCAGCTGTACAGAATACGTTCCTTTTTCTAGTTGATGTATTTGGGTTTGAGAAGATAAATTGATGGTAGATGACGCACTGAACTTTTTGAATGTGCTGCCAGTTTAGACGTGCATCTGAAAGCCAGTGACATTTTTAAATTGAAGTCGTCTTCTGCGACATTGCGCTCGCGGTTGGTAGAAATTGCGAAGATGTATTTTTAACTAAACTTCAATGAGGATTATCCGTCAACTTTTGATATTTTTGCTCATGACTTTAATCAAAATTAACCATGGATTTCTCCTGGTGGTTACAGCTGGAGATTTGGTAAAATTTGGCTTCCCTCTTGCATTCACTGTCACCTTCTTATCGTGGGGAAGGATCGCCTACGGAGAAGCCTACACCGAGGCTGGTGAGTTGTAGAGCACATCTTAACACTATATAAATTCACCTTTACGCTCTGAATTCCATTTTAATAACGAAAATTAATTATTAATGCGAATAAAATGTGTACACTCTTTGCTAAATATAATTTTCGCGAGCTTTAATTTACTTTTTATTAATAGAGAGTATCTAATTTTTCTTCATTTCTAAAAAAGGTCAAGTTGAATACTTCGATAAGACCGTCCGGTGGGCGACAGATTTCATCCTGAAGGCCCACACAGCTCCCAACACCATCTGGGCTCAGGTATTTGCGGCAGTGATGACGTTGACTATCATGCCGTAGTTTATTGTCCATCATGTGTCAAAGTGAGCGATTAGTTTTATCATTCATACGTTTAATTATCAAGTAGAATTCGAATACCTTTCACACAAAACGAGTTTTTTTTCATATCGCAAAATGTCATTGAAAGGATGTGTCAGTATTGATTTCACTCTTAAGATTTAGCAATAATCAATAGAAATTACATATCATTAACTCTGAAGCTCTTAAATCATTACTGAATCTAAATTGCATACTTTCAAAAATTCATTCTTTCACTTGCTTATATTTGATGCCATCAGGTAAATGAACATCGTACTGCGTTCAACGTCGATGTCAAGATTTTAATCAAAAGATATTGGTTCACTTTTGGATGATTTAACGGAAAGCGTTGAACTCATTAGTGTTGGATGAAATCAAGCCTGAAGACTGTTAAAAAGCTCATCTCTTCATTTGCAACTCGTTTTCAAGTACTCCTGGTAACAAGGAGTGACCGGCAACTCTAAATTTCCTTATGTAGTCAAATATACTAACAAAAGTTGCAGTGCGTAATGTGTTCATTATTTGTTATTTCTGAAAATCTGAAATTTCTGAAAATCATCTTTTGAATGAAAGAGGCTCCAAATACACTTGCTCGCCTAAAAATTGCATGATAAAAATCAGAAGTTTTTATCCTTCTCGACATAGTTTCAACTTTCATGTGCAGCTTAAACTAAACTAGAATTATGCATTCAAAATTTCTTCAATTAGTTGTATTTCTTCTGAAGGTACTTTAAAAGCACACTAGCTAATTTTAGGAACCGATTCCATAATACATAATTTTCCTTACTATCCTTTTTCAGATGAGCCAGGAACGTCAAACCTGATGTTTCCTCTTTTAAAATTGTTTCGTTCATAATGTATCGTGGCTAGAAGGACTTGATTTTAATTTGGTAAGAAGAACCTGTTCTCGATGAGATATTCAAAGTATGGGGTCCTTTTCCTGAACAGAAAACGGTAGTTTCCTGTATAAGAAATCACCGCTGAGTCTGGGGCACGGTGTACCGTGGTCCGGGGCTACTGCTCGGTGCGGCCATATTTCCAATTAAATTATTCTCGTCTCAGTAGTAGAGTGATTCCGATTCAGCCAAGCGTCTCTGTCACATTCACGCCGGTTAACGTTTCCAACTCAGCTATTCACATTCAAATCGATGCGTCAAGTTCAATATGAGTATTACGCACAATACTTGCGTTCACAGAAACCATATCATACACATATTCACTCTTAATTTATGAAATAGCACTGGCATGTTTCTGGAATACTTATGGACTGTTCCTCTGAAATGTCTTTGATCATTCAACGGTGGAGGTCTTACACAAATTTGAGAACAAAATGAACACATAAATAATTTGTATGCGGTCTTGGTAGCGTGGAGAAATTTTGCCTGTCGCTTTTGATGAATTTAACAATTTTGTTGATACCAATTCGTTAATTTGTTTGAGTTTTAATAGTTTAAAAGTTGTCGTAAATGATTTCATAGGAGAAGAGCCTCGAATCCTGAAACCATCACAATAAAAGAATATGTTATTTTGTCAGGATGTTACGCGGTTAAACTTAAGTTTTCATTGTAGGATCGTATTCTAATTCAAATAAGTTCATGAGGCATGCCGGTCTTGAATCATTCCGAATCAACAGAATTTAAGTTCCAATGAAGTGAGAAAGACAAGTTTTGAAAATTATTTGCCAGCCTGTCTCATCTTTTTAACATTGCATTTCACTTCATAAATGAATATACGCATTAACACGTTGCTTGCGAAACGACCCATCGGTGGGTCGTATGAAAATTATTTAATAATATTTTAAAATTAATGGTATTTAAAACACCCACATAATGTTTGGCTTTTATAAAATTTTTAACAACTTTTGACTTTAAATTCGAGTTGAATACTGAATTTCAGTTTAACCCATCGTAGTCAACGTGTTAAATAGCGCGTTTTCCCACAAATTCGGGATATCAGCAGCGGTGGCGTGTGTGGGAATTCGATGTGAGGAAACATTCCGCGTGCGTGAAGGTTTCTAATTAGGCACTTTATTGACAACGAATGGTCAATATTTTTTGTAGTCTTTTTATTTCCTACTAAAAGCCTCGTACTCTCAAAATTTTCTAACTGAAAAGAACGCATGTACGTGAAATTTTCTCTCCAAACAAGCACTTGTGCAAATTAGAGCCCAAAATTTTGCCAGTTTCGTCGAGCGAAGTTCGTTTATGAAGTACGAATAAGTCACGTAAGAAAGTGTGAATCATTCAACTAATATCTTAGAGTAGAAAATTATTACCTGTGACTCAGCAAGAGAAGGAAACAAAGCAACAGTTTACTGACGATGTTTGCTGTTGCCTTGTTCAGGTTGGTGACGGTGACACTGACCATGCGCTCTGGGATCGTCCTGAGAACATGACCATGCCGCGACCATCTCAAAAGCTCGACGAAAATTCCCCTGGTAAGATAACTTCCTTTAAATCTTCAAGTTTTCCAGAACACAAATACTTCTCGTTGTTAAATAATCTAGCATCACTTGAGAGTATACGTTAAAATGAAACGATCTAGAGTAAAAATATAGTCTAAAGATCTAGCAAGAACCATAGTTTACATGTATAATCTAGAATAGGCTACCCTGGCCTGGTCTAGTCTGGTTAACTCTAAATCTATAGTATTTAGCCCAAAGGTATCGGAAAATGTACGTAATGAAAAGTTTGGTTGTACTTTAACAGAGATTTTGATTATCATATGCTGCCTTAAGCAAGGTTTTCATCCATGTTTCATCACCAGTAATCACAAGAATGTTGATCGATAAATTCGATTCGGTTTATCCCAACTCGAGGTCAGTGAAATAATACTAGTATGGCTAGATCCTTTTCAATGTCCTTCACAGCACATGACTCAACACTGAGACGTTCATTGAAGGGGATCTTGCCTTAACAACGTTATTTCTTCAACTTTTAGAATGAATGAATCGATTCCGAGAGCTTGATTCGACATTGCAAGAAGGCGCACTGAGAATGTCAGGCTAGAAATCCTTAGGATATTGTCTCCGAAATGAACCCTCAAAGTTGCGTCTATCTCCGTTAAAGTATAGGTCCAACTTAAAAACAAAACAAGATTGTTACATGATATTGCTTGCATCCTCTATTGTTAGGCTTAATTTTTGCGTGAACGTTTTAAAACACTGTTGTAAATAGAGTAGGGAATTAAAAGACAAAAAACAACTCAATAAAATCTAAAACAGATCATCTCCGGAGTGTTTTTCTTCATTTTTCATTACTGTTTTAACTTTATTATTAAAATTCTATTCGCATATATTCAGATTTTTTTTCGAAATTTAGCTTCATATGTTTAGTCTAAGTTAACTGACGATAATTACTAAGTACGTGGTAACGCTGGTTTACTCTGGGAAGAAAATACGTAAGAAACTTATGAAACATTTCCTGATCTTAAGTGCCTTTAAATTTTTACGGGGGGTTTTAAAATTCGAGACCCCAAAAAATCTGTAATAACTTTTGAGACAATGAATTTTTAAAATTTTTGTAAGCAAAACGGCAGTAGAATCCTGAGATTTGTATCATTTATTTGGTACCTACGTATTCATGATATGAGAGTCAAAATAAGAATCGGAGGACAAAGTAAAATTCAACCTGCTTTGAAACTGCCGCCAAGATGACGGACTGGACAAAGGAACAAATAGCTATCATAAGCACTTTATACTTCTCTAATGGAAGGAGCATTATCCTACCCCAGCGAAGCTTCAAGAAATAGTACAACCTGCGAAGTTCCCCTTGATAGTGCCATAATCTCAGAAATAAGATTGATCGGTCCCACCTTCAACAGTGCTGCAATGAGAAGCATGCGAACACTCGCCCAATATTGCTTGCAGTCGATTGGACGCCACATGAAAAATTTTAAGAGAAAAATTAATCCAAAACAATGTAAAAATCTCAGGGTTCTAATGCCGTTTTGTTTTCCAAAATCCATTCATGGTATAAAAAGTTATTAAAGATTTTTCAGTTTTTAAAAACACCCTGTGAAAGCCTTTGGAGTTTATCAGCCTGTATTCTGTTGTGGAAGCTGCTCCATGCAAAACCATTACTGGAAAATATGTGTGGAATATTGAGCAAGAATTTACTAGGCAATACATGACGCTGCGCAATTATTGTGCAGAAACCTATAGTCAACTGTTTCCATGGTTGCTTTTCTTAATTTGCGTTGAATTTCAACTCCCTTTCTTCTGCTAATACTTAGGATAGAAGTGAAGCGCTCAACATGTGTGGAATATCTAAATATGCAAATAGCATTCATTTACCACTACACTCGGGAACTGAAAGTCATATTAACAACTTTGACTACTCCTTCTTTGAAAGCCTATAATTTTTAGCGGCATTCCTTGCATTCGTTCAGTTAGTTCCCTCATTTTTCTTGGATTTGGAAAAATGTAACATGTAACTGCATTACTGAGCACGAAAAACGAAAAGATTGAAGGATCTCTTAGCACAAAATATATTTCCACGCTCGTAGAAAAGCTAACATAATTTATTCCCTTTTAGAATTTAGATTCTATTATCCCATGTAGCAAGAGTAGGTCATGTCATGAAGAAATTTAACCAATTTTTAAAACACCAAATGCAACTCAACTCCACCACCCCTCCCACCGAAATATACTAATAGTTTTAATTTTTTGAACACTGTTTTCGCATAATCTTAGTTATGTAATGACAACGTATTACAGCCTTTCACTGATATAAAAATAGTACGGCTGTTTTTGTGATTTGCTTTTTTTGGTATCCGAATTCATTACATACCCCTCGTCAAAAAACTCGAGAAAAAGGCAAATATTTAAGATCTATTTCCACAGAAACTTACGAACCCATGTATTACGTGTTAAATTCATTTATTCAACAGAGTAAATAATAAGATTACATGTATACACTCAGTAATGATCAATTAAGTTATTCATGTAAAAAAAATCTATAGGTTTTTTCTTATGTTAACAGGTCACTTAAAAAGTTGAACAATCTCACTTCAACTTGAATTGCTCTTTTTTGTTCAATGGAAAGTCTAGTATGGCTCTCTACCAAATACTGCTATAATTTCAGTAATATTCGTTGCACTATTATAAATATAGTCGCGGTGAGCAGATGACCAAACACTCAAACAGTTTCGAACTATAAGCATCATTCAGCCGATTTTCAAATTACACCTCCAGAGGGAGAAAAAGCGGTAACTCTTCATTATCCTAAAAAACTATAACGGTCCTCGCTTAAATTCATACATTCGTACGTAATGTATTGCATCTATTTTCAAATTCATACGCTAATGTGTCCATTGGAGCTTGCTTTTGGGTAGCAGCTCCTTCCACCTTCTGATGCTAACAACGTGAATGACGCCAGCGTCAGTCTAATGACGCAAGTTGTAATAACAGTTGAATGGATAAAAAATTCAAATGGCAGAGAGTTGACCGCCAACTTTTGAAACAGGTACTGAAATCGCCGCTGAATCAGCAGCAGGACTAGCAGCGGCTTCCATCGTTTTCCAGGCGAGTTCATGGTGTTTTTTGTAGAAGGGGAGGGGGTATAATGAACGATGGGCCACTGTAAAAGTACTGAAGTGTGATGTGTTGCGAGGACTTTAATGGTGGTTATCATGTTGAAATGAGGAGGGATTTAAAAATTAGTAGGAAATATGTTGAGCAGCAATGATATGTTGTTGGCATCAGGGTCGTAATAAAGCTGTTCAAGTTACAGAAAAAGCGATGATATCGAAGAAAATTAGCGTTTCCCAATGTGATTGAACAAATAATTAAGTTAAGTAGATTTGGAAAGGCCTGCGATAATGAATGTAATGTTTTCGTAATCTTCACACCGTCAAATCAAAAACATTTGGATGCAAAATTTTCAAACTATAATAAATCTAATGTAGTAAAAGTGTTAAGAAATTGGATATCAAACCGAATAAATATCTCTCGAAATAAACTTACCTCAAAGGCAAATTTTTTAACCCTAACGGAAATTAAAATGCAAATCAGTACTATTCGCTGCCATACGCCAATAACGACCACATAGAGCGTAAATATAAAAAGTAAGGCGCTTTTAGAATGCTTCGCGACTTGACTGATATTTTAGAAAATACTTTCGTTCAAACACACTATACACTCAGGTCGTTGAAAGCTTTTAATTAAGGCTTTTTCCATGAGGTCATCTCATGAGGTATTCAAGCAAAGATATATTTCAATTCATAAAAAATATCTAGAAATGTGATTCATGTTTTTATGTTCGGATTTGTTAGTACCAAATATGTGATATCTAACTTACCATGTCTTAACATGGTCCAAAATTTGCAGATAAAATTCAGATTGTTTCCTGGGTATGAAATTTTTTCAGATTTAAAGCTAACACATCCAATATCCGTTCTTGTTTTACATCATATCGAATATCGTACACAATTATAAATTGTATTTTAGAAAGAATGTATTTCCAAGAATATCTTCAATAACGATGTTTCGGAAATACTTGAAAATTCTGACGATAAAATTTTCATGAGACAAATTTTTAACCTAGAATAGAGTCAGGCCAAAAAGTTCTGAACTCAGAATAAGCATAGGAGAGTTTCAAAAATTTGACGTACTTGATCTAAATTGAGACTGCCTACAGAACAGCGATCCGGCCTACGCAGCCACACTCGTGGAGCACGCAATCGAGCTCTTCGATTTTGCCAACACCTACAGAGCAATTTACTCAGATTCTTTAGCCTCGTCTGATTATTACACGTAAGTTCCAATTCTCAACCTGGCATAGTTGGTTTTTTCTTGTTTGTTTTTCTTCGATTTATTGTAGAAAAGCTGTGTCGTACTTACCTGCTCGTACATTTTTTGATGTCAAAATTTTTAAAATGGACGTCTTCTTAAAATGTTTTTGTCTCAGAAAAGGTATGCATCATAATTATTTATATTCATACTCAGCACAAATGCTAGCTCATAAGCATTCAAAAGAGCGTTCTACACTCATTTTATCTCTCTTGCGCGATTTTCTATCACAAGTGCCTATCTTAAACCAACTTGTCATATTACACTAGTGTTTAATTTGAAATCTCATTTAGTGCATGCTATATTTCAATTGTCGTTGTCATTTTCATAAAATCTCTCAGTAAAATATAAATTCATTCAAAAGTCCCCATCGAAAATTTTTCATTAATTTTCTGATAACATTTAAAACTGAGTCATTGAAATAAATCGTATTTGAATGATTTTTTTTTAGTGATAATAACCGAGTTTCTTGGCTCTTTAACTATGTACAGCGACGAAGTCAGGACAAAGACAATCTTTTTAGATTCGATGCCATTAGTTTACCTGATTCTATGATGTCTGTAATGAATTCATATAACGTAATATAACCAGTCGTATTTGTACGATTTGCGTCGCCAACAGCTCTTATGACTACGGTGACGAGTTGACTTGGGGCGCCATCTGGCTGTACCGCGCCACAGGCGACGACTCGTACCTGGCGCTCGCTGAGGAGCTCTTCATTGAGTTCAATGTGGCCTACGGGTCCAACTTCAGCTGGGAGAACAAAAAGTCTGGCTGCATTGTGAGTGAAATTACTTTCGAGCTCTGTTCTTCCCAGTCGTATGCACGGGTGAAAATAATTCCTTAACATAGTATTGAAGAAAACCGAGTATAACTATTTCCACAACTGCACATATGAAAATAATTTTTAATATGTTACTGACAAAGACAGATTGTGATTGACTATTTGAAATGAAGAATGAAGCGATATAAAATAATTCCTTCGTAACATTGTCCAGATAATTAATTTCATGTGTATTTTCAGGCACTGCTAGCAGAATTGGTGGGTGGAACCTACATCGACGTCCTCCAACAGAGCATGGAAAACTTGAGAAATATGCAGACCACCCCGGGAGGCATGCATTACTTCCAACACTGGGGTTCTCTTCGCTACGCCCTCAATCACGCTTTTATCGGCTTCAGGGTAGGAAATATTTGGCTTGGTTTATAATCAGTGGAACGTTATCAATCTGTGAGCTTGTACATTCTGGGAAAAGAAATTAATTACTTCATTTATTTCAGTAAATTCCCTCTTGTAAACAGTGAACATGCATTCAGCATTCAATGCTTTTATTTTATGATGAGATGGTGCCTTAATTCCATTTACCCATTGTTGAAAATGTATTGGGCTCTTATTTCTTCAATGCTCAAATGGATGTTTGAGGTACATTTTGTAATGGAGACATTCTCTAACTGAACTGCTTTTTAGGTCCAGTTACATTTAAATCACGTTAATTGGGTCACTGCTATTTCTCATAAGGGAAGCACTCAATTTCTCCTCCATACCATTGTGTGTAGGGCTTGTAATCCCGGGACAAAATGAAAATCCCGGAATCCCCGGATTTCAGGAAGACAATCCAGGGAATTCCTGGGATCCCGGGATTTCTTTATATTTTACATTTATGCTATTGTAATTTGTTGCCCATGCCCATCACAGTATTTGGCGATTTAGGGAGCGAAAAACCTTTGTATGAGAAGGATTCTCTAATTAATTAACTCTTTGTAACTGTGTTTACTGACGCGTCATCAACTGCTACAAGCTTGGTCACTTCTTCCGGAGTACTTTGATGTACCTTTACGAAACTTGTTAGTTTGTTTGTTTAGGTTTAGTGCTTTCACTTCTGCTCTCTCTTGAATGAGGGTGCTTTGTTCCAAAACGAATTCTTTCTTCTCAGCTACTAGTTGACGCTACTGGGTCAACATTTCAGGCTTCACTATGTTGTGTATACTGTTTAGGTGAGGTAACAAACCACTGGTAGACCAGCTTTTGCGAAGTAAATTCTTGCCGCACTTTACACAATTCGCACTTTCTCGAGTCTCATCTTTAACATAGCAACGCCACACAAAAGGCTTTAGTTTCTACAACATCGGCTGTTGCTATCGTATCTATTACAGTTTATTCTTTATTTCTTGCAAAACCAAACCACAAAATATATTCTCATGCAATAGTTGAACTATGTTATGAGATAGTGTAGACTACACTGTGTAGTGATGTAAATTGCAATAATATTAAAACATTAAAGTCAAATCTTGAGCTCTCTAATTGATTAATCATATTAAACAGCATGATTTTAAGTTGTTTTCTCACTAAAATCTTAAAGTATGAATACTATTTAGAATCCCGGAAATTCCCGTTAAACTGCACAATTAAAAGTTATTTCCTCACTAAAAACTTGAAAAATGTGTACTATTTAGAATCCGGGAATTCCCGGTAAAAAAGGAATTCCCGGACCGGGAAATTTCAGCCCCAAGTCATCCCGGATCCCGGGATGCAAACCCTAATTATCTGTCCATTCTCTTAGTTTGTGAGCATTATCTCCTATTCTTGCGTCACAATAGTGAAGCAATGGCTTGTAATATTTACTAGAGTGACGGGGCGTGTATTCATTACTTAAATGCCTTAAGCTGACGAAGCTTGAAACCGTTTATGCTAGTTCACACGCAGTGGTTTAACAAGATTCTAAGCTCGCAAGCGGATCTTTTCGTGTCCAGAGGCTCTGCAGCAAACTAATTGGAGAAATTTCTCTGAGTTTAGTTAAGTTTGGCAAGCAGTGAAGAATGCCTGCTCGAATATGTATCGTAACTTCAAATCCTATGCTATTCAATTATAGCAAAAATACAAATATAATGCCTTAATTATTGTGAAACAGAGTACAGTATTTACTGCTCTATACCTTTGAAAGCTTGATAAATTGGACACTGCATATTTTCACATGCAGTGACAAAACAATAAATTTTCGAAATTTTAAGATGTAGAAGTATACGAATCCCAGGCCAGTATTTTGGACATATTTTCAACTCGATGTTTCAAGAAGAAAAAATATCAATAAAGATTGATGGTATAGATTATTTTGCATATATATGATCCAGGAGTTAGAAATCGTCTAGCGTTTGAGAAAGTATTAATCATACAATTGTGAATAGGAGATACCCCTGCGACGAGTCAGTACCAAACTTTTCACGCTTTATAGACCTGGGAAACTTCACTGACTTCAAAAGCTCTAGATATGACACCACGTTGAGTTAATAATGCAATTTTGAGATAGTTAGGTTTTAGGCCTCTAAAAAAATTTTCCCACAATTTTAAAAAAATTAGTAAAACATCGCAATAACATCGAACATTTCCACCGGAGTGAGGTTCTTTTTCCCTCAACCTCTATTCTTTGCATTTATGAGTATGTATACGGATCAAAAATAACCAAAAGGTTATCAAATTCAACGAGGTCTTTACATGGATCGGAAAATGAACTAATTTTGTATGCGATTTGTTGCATCAACTTATTCAATAAACACGCACATTCATCAGGTACTCAGTTTTGCGCTGCTGCATTTTTACCTGAGTGTAATACACAAGCCTTCATAGAAGATTCCAAGTGAGAGTGTATGAATTCCATCATAATTATTCCACAGGCAGCGGATCTTGGCGTTGACGTCGATGCAAACATTGAGTTCGGCGAGCGTCAAATCAACTACGCGCTAGGCACCAACCCATTAAGCAGCTCATACGTCGTCGGCGTTGGTAACAACCCGCCAACTCACTGCCATCACAGAGCTGCGTAAGTAGCGTATGCTGTAGCTGTACTATGCCTCTAGAAGACAACAATCAATGAGATTTTCACCGGAATTTGTGTCATTGATGCCTATTTTACCGTACAATATTTGGAACGAAATGTAGGTGGTACCAAAAACATGGGATACTTTGAAGTACAACGGGACAAAGGCAAGCATGATTTAATCATGATTCTGCCTGAATGACTGCAAGGGCTTATAAATGCATGAATATTAACACCACCATAAAAAGATATAATAAGATATAACCCGCGGGAACATTTCGCCGATGACAATTTTAAAAATAATGGCAGTATTACAGAAATTAAGTCTTTGTTGTCAGAGTAGCTTATCTGTAAGACTAAGAACCTGACCGCTTCGCAAAATGTATGATACAAAATGAACAGAAACTGCAGAAAGTTTGAAGATCTTTGAGATGTACAGCAGTTGTCGCTAGAAGTCATAAGAAAGACACAGGCTATAGTAGCCATGACAACTAAGAAGATACCTGTTACTTGTACAACGATATAGAAGAGCCTATGCCGTTAATGAGTGATAGGTTACACTTTTCGAAGTGCATATATTTAGAATTACTCTAGCATGATTCTCGGAAAATAACGAGGTAATACGTTTAAAAATGATTTTGTAAGAAGTGTTTTGGCAAACACAAATTGATAAAATTACTATAGATTCAGGGAATATGGTTGCTGAGGAACAGGGAAAGGTTAAGTTCAAGTGTGGGTATAAATTTTTGCTTATTATACATAAATTTGTGTCCTAAATATTTTTGATTGTTCAAAAGGCGTACAACAGAATCGGTTGAGGGGCTGCAAGAGGAGGATTAAATTTGTACATAATGCAGAACAGCTGAAATGATCCTGAATGGTGTTTAACTAACAAATGGATGAGTGTCAGATTTCGAATTGCAGTGAGTGATTGGTTTTCGGAGCATGGAAATTTGTAAGTGGACGATTTTTCTTTGAAGAAAGCCTGAAAATAATTGTTTTAGTATATTGTCCTTCACGTGCAAGGAGTGAATTACTTTTTCATCGATAACATAAATTTCCGAGTTTTGTGAGAAATTTCGGAAAGAATTAATTAAATAGAAACAATGTTAACTTGAAAAATATTAACAGTGGATAAGGAGATGAATAACGTGATGAGTGGTTCGTCAATTAAAATGTTTTGCAAAAATGAATGTGAGATTATATGAGAATATTATGCAACAACACACTTATGAAGCCAAGGAGCCATGCAAACAAACATCGGCATCTAAGGATGCTTTATTTCCAATCAAGCCTGATACATATCATCTTGTACATTGGTTTTCCATGTACCTTATAACCAACACCAGGACGCCATGACGGTTTCCCCCGGTCAAGTCCGGTACCCATTTCAGACATCTGGGTAGAGTGGGGTATTGTGCTTTTAGTTTTTCCCCTATACCCAACGGAGAAAGTCGCCACATAGCGTCAGGATTTGAACCCTCGACATCTCCATGGAAGGGCGGGTGCAAGCTTTAGCCACACGGCTACGACGAGCACAGGAAAAGATAGATAGAACGCAGATCATATTGGGTTGATTAACAGTATCTTGTTAGAAGAGTTCAGAAAAAAATGAAATGCAGAGAAAATGCATCTGGAAATATCGCGAAAAATGAGTTTGAACTACAAAGAGATAGTTGCAACTACGTTGTAACTTACATGCACTTAAATACAAAATTCGCTCGACGAACTTATTAAACGAGCTTGATTGACTGCACTGAATTCTTTTCAATGTTATGACCTTGTGTCGAAAGTTGCAAAAATGTGATTTTTGTTATAGTAAAACTGATTGCATATTTTTCAAATGACCTGACTGAAAATCTGATTCACAAATTTTTCGTCAGTTTTAAATGTATTGTACCAAATTTCTTGCCGATCATTCATGTGCAACGAAAGTGGAGAAACCAGTAGTAACATTGAATTATATTTTACTCACTTTAGTATTGAGTACTAAGCGTAAGGAATGAATACTAGGCGTAAGATGTTTTGCTTGCTAATTTGGGCTTCCTCTCCCAGGTGTAACGGAAATGGAATGGAAATGGAATGTAACACGCCTAACTTATATAGTTCTAAAGGGGTTCGTCGAGCACGGAAAACCATTTAGTGGCCTGGATTGGCCTCCACAATCTCAAAATTAAGACCCTATTAAAAATTTATGTTATGGAAGGACATGCATTAATATCGAGTTTCATAAAATATCATAGTGTTTTCATAAAATATTTCAGAACACGTTGTGGGCATTGATTTGACAAAGTTAGCCTTCAGAATACAAATCCAGTTTAGAAACTTGGAACTAATGACACCGTAGTAATCCTTCCACACACACTGTAAACTTTTGATCATTAATTTATTTATCAATCATTAAAAGCACATTTACTTATTCACTACAGGATGAAGATTATCTGGCGAACGCACTTTTCATCAAGTAATTTCCAGTTGAGGGCAAAATACTAGCAATTAGAAATGCATCATATCATTTTGTATGTACCAGGAATAATTTAATGATGACTTTAAGCTTTTCCACATCGTAAGTGAAATTGACTGCAACATCATAAAACTAGTAGTTCGCACCCCGTACTGGCACCAAGAAGTATCACAAGTGCTTCTCATCGGAGCTCAATGAAAATGAAATACTAATTTTGTCATGTATTTTTATTTTTGTGGACAGTTCTTGCCCTGACATCAACACTCCTTGTGGCTGGGAGTACGGAAATTCCCTGGACCCCAACCCACACATCCTGTACGGAGCCTTGGTTGGAGGACCTGATGAGGTGAGACAATCTCATCCTCAACAAGGAAATGCAATAAATTTCAGCGCAGTGTTTGAATTGACACCATATTTTCATATATTAAGATGGACCTCTTACGTAAATCTGGAATTAAAAAAAATTGTACATTTTTTATTCGTTTAAACAACCTTGTGTAAATAAACCTACTTACATGACATTTTTATTTGATGTGCAGCAAATGAACAAAAAATGAAGGTACAAAGACACTTTAGAATACATAAATGGTCCTTGGCACAAGAATGGTGCTATCTGTGCTCTTTAGATTGACATTACAATTAACCACCGTCTGTTTACAGTTCGATGCTTACAGCGACGAGCGCCAGAACTGGGAGCAAAACGAGGTCGGCTGCGACTACAACGCGGCTCTTGCAGCCTGCCTCGCCCGCATGATCGTCAATCAGCCTCTCTGAACGCAGGAATGAACGAGAACTCACATCTCTGAACACTGGAATGATCGTGAACCAGCCTCTCTGAACACAACAATGATCGCAAACCAGTCTCTCTAAACATAGGAATCATCTAGTGACCTATAACTTTGTTCGAGTCGTTCGATTTCTTACAAGTTCTGGGCATATTTCAAGTTGAATAGATTTTGCATTTTGTGGTATTTTCTATTTCCTCTTTCATACATATATTGTACTTTCAAAATCATCAAGGAAACACGGACACGAATGGTAGGTCAAGCGACGAAGCATTAAATTCCTAGACTGTATCCGATTTACGAGCTTATTCTTTATTTTTAAATTACAGTTAATAACAACGCTGTGTTTACTGCTTCAATCCAAGGAACTGAAGTTATTGCACCTTGTTTTATGACCTCCCTCCGTCGTCTAAGTTAGGATCACAAGTCTAATGACGAAATTTCTCGGTTGATTTTTAATGATAACTACGTCAACGGGCTTCAATTAACTTCTTAATAATCGTTGCACAAATTCTTATTGGAAGCCATTTCGGCAATGTGATAAGACAATTCTCCATGTGCAGTAGCTAATGTTTTACTCCAAGATGCGCATGAAGTCTATGTTTCGCTACTCAACTTTCGTAAATTCCTTCAGAACGGTTCTATATACCATGTTATCCCCTCCCCAAACACTGTTTACGCTGCGTCATTATCTGGCGAGAAAAAACGTTCAGACTGTTCCGTATGCTATCAATTTGCCATTTCATTTTTCCAGAATTTTTTGGCTCAAAAAAAAACAAAAAAATACGGACGGCAGGCATAGGATTTAGGTAGCAACCTGTTTCAAGTGTGATTCCTACCGTGTGGATTTTGCTGTAAACACTTAATAAGAGAGTTAACGAAGACATTATCAACTTTCGTTTGAGTGGAAACCCTACTCGTAAAATGTGCGCAGCGAATGGTATGGGCATCAATTGGTGTAAATAATAATTGCTCGTTGGAAACAAGATTGCGAAGCCTGATCAAAGCATCGTTCACTCGATACATTCGTACTTCAATCGTCCGTTTAAAAGAACTTTTGTATGAATGCTTGCATGAATTGCATCTTAATCTCACATATTTCAATTAGATGATATAGAGTCCAGGCTCATTCGTATTCTAAAGATGTAATTGGCAATGCCAGTGCTGTTTGGGAAAGCCAGTTACTATGTACGTATGGTGTCATTGTCTGACTGAGAAACTTGATAGGGAAAATTGAGTAAATTACATCCAATAAAAAAGTTCCAATACGAATGGGGTAACAAGAGAGACCTGTATTCCTTGGAAAGATTGGCATAGCAAAACCTGCATGCGTTCATCCTTACTTGATAACAACCGAGTTTCGTGTCTTGAAATTGTTTTCGTGAGCTGAAGGAAATGAATTGGCGTAGTTGCAGATCTTTGAAGTGTTATTAGCACCCGCATAATATCGAAAAAAATGCCTGTTGTTCGCTGGGAAACATGGAGACTGAATTGTGTTGGAAGAGTGTAACGGGTTCGATGAGTGAAGGTTTACCCTCTTCCAGAGTGATGGGCCAACAAAAGCGTGCCGAGAACCTCGCAAACATCGAATCTTTGTACCATCGCCTCCATCGTGTAGGTATCTGAAGACAAAGTTATTCTATGCTGGCCTTTTTGCCAAAATGGACATGGATCAGCGACTCTAATTTCACTTTCATTTATGCAGTCATATTATCTATAATACCTTGAAGCAATATTCGTTTTATATGCATATATCATGCAACACGGCTCACTTAAGCATAGGGCTCACGCATTTCGTTTTAAAATGTAGTTAGAATTAAAGTGTCGAAATTCTTTCAGCGATTTTTGCGCGACCTATGATTATGTCTTCGCTAGCGATGACAGTGAACGGCTCTTGTAATGCTACCAGACAGCTTGCAATAAGGTATTTTAAATTTATTCAATATGCTCACTTCAAAAAATTGTCTTGATGGACTTGTTCTTGGTCTGATTAGAGGAGTAAAAATATTTTCATATTAACATGCTTTCTTTCTTTGTGGTAATTAATTTGGTTTTGACAATACACAAAATATATATAAATAAGAAAACAAATCCCTGTGAAACATAGTTGAAAACACTTCCGTTAGGGTGCACGTACATTGGAATATGAGCAAACGAGCATAGGAACTAGTGATTGGAGGGATTAATTTTAAGAGTAAAATGGGCAGATGTAAATTATTTTGCGTCTAAGACTGTGAAATCGACATTCAGGACAATATTTTTTTTCGTTCTTATGTATCGACTAGTGGGCCAAAATAATGAGCTCGAAAGGAATAAAATGTTTAACCATAAGACAAATTTATAATATTTACCTATTACGCTGATAATACTGGCACAAAGAGTTCACCGGAGTTAGAGACATGAGGATTGTTGTACAAAGGTAATCATAACATTTGCAGCATAGCTGGAACAGTAGGAAAAATTAACTATCGAAAATAGTTTTATCATAATGCACTCACGACCGTAAGAAAGTAAAAATTACCAATGAATTACGTCGCATTTTCAAATGTTTTAATTTGAGCGAAAAATCCTTTCAAATATCTTGAAATTTAGACCTTGACTTGATATTTACACATGGGGATCGTTATACTCATGCAGGTTAATTGTTGAAACAAATAGTCGGTAGAAAAGCACGTTAAAATGCGTTTCTTTCGTTGCGTTGTTCTGATTTTGACAATGCATTTTATTACATGTGATCCAGAAATCGTTTTCATTGTGGTGCATTGTTGGAAACACTCTCGTTAGTACACTCTTAGATTGAAATTTGAGCTTACGAACACGGGAACTAGTGAAATGAGGGATTAAGGTTGAAAGTAAAATGGGTAGATCCAAATTAATTTGCGTCTTAGACTATGAGGTTGACCTTAGAGGCAATTTTACATTGTTTCGTATCAACTAGTAAGCTAAGTAACCGGCTCAGATAGATTGAGATATTTTACAATAACACAAAAAATAAATTTCGTATGCTAATAACATTGGCACAAAAGAGTTCACCGGATTCAAATCCATGAGAAGGATCGTTGTACAATGCTAAGCATAACATTTGCTACATTGCTGGGACAAAACGAGAAAGTCGAAACAACCTAAAATAGTGTGGTCAAAATTGACTCACAGAGTGTATGGAACGACACATTGTCACACAAGATTAACAAGAGCATTTAAGGACAGGAATATGTTCTATGTGTGTATACACACACACACACATATATATACATACACACACATATATACACACATTTTTATTTACATACATGAACTTAATATTCACATTCAAGCAATCACATTGCATATGCATATTACAAAGATTTCTTGGTTGTGGTATAATGTAACGAAAGATAGCAATACAAATTCTTGACTACTTTTCCAGAACGTACTGTAGTTCACACTTACTGTGTAGACTCAAGATAACGAGCTATTTTAGTTTTGAATTTTCTTAATGTTTGAGGGATTTTGATGCTCTGGGGAAGTTTGTTCCCACAGTAAGACGCCTGATACTGACAGAGCTTTCTGCCCAATGTTAACTGAACGGTATTTGATTAAGACATCATGTCTCCTATTCGACTTATAGGTTGGTGGCGGTAGGGGGTGGAATTTCACTATTTCAGCATTGCATTGCTATGAGGGAGATATGAAAAAGAGAATACGTAGTGGGCTTTGTGCACCAGAAGCCTTCCTGAATAGGAGTCCAGCTGAGCTTATTTAGGAGAGGTGTTATACGTGATCACTCTTTTTTAATTTACCTTTGCACACAACCTTGGCTGCGAAATTTAAACATTTTTGTAAATCTTTTTGAAGATATTAAGGTATATTTCCCCGTACCAGGCTACAATAGTTAATAAGAGATAAAACTAAAGATTGAATGGCTAATAATCTAGATTATTCGTCAAGCACACTTTTTATTTAATTAAAAAATATTTAAATCCCCTGAATTGTCTTGCAAGTTTCATCAAGTGGGATTTGAAGGACATGTTTCTATCGAACCAAATACCTAAATTTTTTCTATTCCTGATGGGTGAATTTTATCATTCCCAACAGTAAGAGTTAGATTTAGATTTTAAATATTTTTCATTGCATGTTTTGACCTAAAAATAATGAATGGCGTTTTACTCGCGTTTAGCTTGAGACCATTTTGGTCATACCATGACTTGAGGCTGATCAATAGGGTTTCAGCTGCAATCTGTGTCTGTCGTATTTCTGATTCAGAGCTTGTCATTACAATTTGAACATCATCTGCATACATAGAGTTTCGAGTGTTAGAAGGCATTGGAGGGAAATCGTTGATGAAAATTGAAAACAATAGCGGAACCAGAATGAATTCTTGAGGGACATCAAATTTATTTTGAAGGAATGGGGACAACTTGTTATCTAAGAGGACTGCATGAGACCGGTTTGAAATGTAGTTTTTGAACCCGTAGGAGTTGATCATGTACGACGCTGTCGAATGCTTAGGAGAGATTGAGTAGCAGCAAGAGTGTAATAATTTTTTTGATCGATTTCGCTGTAAATTTTTTCAGTGAAATTGAGCAGGGCGTCTTGAGTGCTAGTGTTCCTTCTATAGGCATATTGATTTCGATGAAGTAAATTTGACTCGTACAAGGGAGATGACAATTTATTCGTTACCACTTTTACCAATATTTTGGACAGGACAGGTAAAAGACTTATGGGCCTATACTTTGACGCTGTATTTATGTCACCAGTTTTATGCAACGGTCTGATTATGGAGTGTTTCCATTGGTTTGAAAATTTATTAGGTTGTTGAGAAACTTTTAATTTTGGGAATTTTTAACTGATTTGTGTACTTTTTGTGTTAACTGATTTGTGTTTTTTTTTTTTTTT
>JACJUY010004967.1:33777-61154 GCA_014220935.1 Platorchestia sp. MABIK
TGCAGTATTAATACCTATCCTCGTGAGGACATCCCATCAATTCAGACACGCACAGAAAAGCGTGCTGTGTAAGTGGTATACCTTCACATTGGTGAGTACCATTTTTGTTTTAGTACATGTAACGTGGATTCTTCGTTATTCAAATTTTCGTGTGTTGTATTTGCCTATATTTTGTGTATTTTATGATTTAAGGGAGGTACGCCAAGCCCCTCCATTCCGAGAACTCGGTCTCCTTGTTAATGTAAATCAATGAGGGGTAGGACCGAACATTATCTCGTGACAAGGTGCTATTGATGTGCTAATCAAACGAATCAATGGTGCTGTGACTGGAAAACTGTCTTTGATGTATTGAAGGCTGTTTCCATCATGTACGAATGCTTTTGTGTTTTTCAATGAGTACAAGATATTCCACAACTCTGGTAAATCGACAGAACGTGGTCTCCACAAGGCACCAGCTTTTGAAAGTGTAGTGTAGTAGATTTTTTTTAAAGCATGATATTTTTTACTTGAAACCCTTAGGGAATGAATATTGGTATGAAGTGAAACACGAATAGAGCTTTTACACTACGTGAAACATAGAACAAGAAGTAGCATGGAAGCAGATATATAAGGAGGGCTAAGAGGCGTGCCACTTTTGGCTGGAGGATTTGATGCAGTACTTTTTCCTGGCATAAAACAGTGTTCTCAACTGAAGAACTAAGCAACCCTGAAAAAAGATGATTGCGGATTTTGACGCTACAGAGCAGATTTCCTAGAAATTCACAAAAATATAACAACATTAAAGCTTGACGTTGACCTTTCTGTGACCTGTCCAGCTGATACAATTTAGCTATAACTTATGGCGACACGTAAATTCTACGTAAATTATGGCGACCTGAACGTCATGATAGAGTGAGAATTATTTTTAGCAGGTTTCTAATCTCGACAGTGTTATTTGAATTGCGTGATAATTTTTTTTGTAGTCGATACAAACCTGAATTCATGAACACCCAGGCACTGATGGACACTCAGGCACTTATTAGCACTCCACAGGTCGCTTCTTGGTGAAGTTTTTGTCATGTCTATGTAGACCAGGAGTTCCCAGCCTGGGGTGGGAGGCGATATTCCAGAGGGTGCGAGAAAAGTCCAGGTAAATGATAGGATATTGGCAATATGTTGGCATTTTTATTTCAGAGGATGCGAGGTTTGAATGAAATTTCTTTAGGGGTGCAGAGTGAAAAAATGATTGGGAACCCTTGGTCCAGACATTGATGTTGTTCATCGATGTTCGTCGAATGAAAATACCACGAATACAATACTTTTAAATACAACATATACGCAGCATTCCCTACAGCGAATTTTCTCAAAAGTATTTAGTTATTAAGGATAATCCTGGTAGATGCACAGATTATAAAAATTACTAATGGTCCGAGGAATTCGCTAGGAAATATTGAAAACATAATATTCATACTATTTCCTCTTCTCTGCTACATATACATGGTGTGACAGTTTTTAAGATGGGTCTATATTACGGTGCAAAAGGTTCCTACTGAGCTTGTTGTTTCCATTATGTCCCCATTTCATAGACTTTTTATGTGACAAAGTGGGCGGTCGAAAAAAAGCTTGGTTAAATGCATGCAAAAAATTTCTGAGACTTTCAATTTAGAATCAAAGTTACTGGTATTTGTTTTAACGAAATAGATTTGCCCTCAAATTATTGCTAACGTCTATCATTAACGTTTCACCCAGAATTTGCATGTAAAACCTTCTGTTGTATTCTGAAAATGAGTAAACAGAAAGCCGTTAATGATCTTCATCGCCATCGTGCTCAAGTATCAAAGTCAACAATCATTCAGCAACTAAAGATCGCTAAGTCTACTGCTTGTAATACCAGGGCAAGATTTGAGGAGGTAGGCAATGCTAAGAATCGTCCCAGAAGCGGGCGTCCTCGTACAGCTCGTCGCTTTAAGATGGCATGGGACAAAACAACTCAAGAGAAACTGCGTGTCTGGCGAAAGTTTCAGAACAAGACTTCATAGGGTAGAAATTAACATCTGTTTAGTTTCATGGTAGCTAGTAAATTAATGTGAGGGTGATTTGTGCTTTATTACGCTATTCTACCGAAGATATATCACCAATTAACAGTCCGGGAACGTCTAGTCTCCCCATGTACAGCATGCCTTAATAATTATTCATGTATCTTTAATTTTTGACAAATGCATCCAGAGTGGTCACTAGATAAGCAAAATAAAGATTCCCTCACATACTGAAACAGTTGAATACTGAGTCTTGAGATGCCCTAGAATTTTCTTTGTCTCTGACTCACCAATAATCTTGAATGAGAAAGTGTTCGATGGAATTGCAGTCGTTGATTCAGTCTTTTAAAACAGGCCCAGAAGTCTAATCAATAGGAGTAATTAGAGCTGTTTTGCCGTGCCAACAATTTTCGCTACAGACAGTCTAAGTGATGATGAGTGCAGGCCTTACTGGTTGTTAGCCTGTCTCTGTAAAAATGACATGAAAACAGTTATTCCTTACGATATAGGGTATTGTGAACGTCACCTAGGCTGTTATGGCCATAATAAAAAGACCGGGATGTATTTAGGACGCGTGTCAAAGCAGTAAGTCTCATTTGCATTTTTTCCGAATCGAGGAATGATGAAAGGTTCAAGTAACTCCTCAAAACACATTTTTAAATCCCATGAGCCCAGTTTACATCTGAGAAACGTGTACAGTCAGTCACCTGACTCATGGTAGGTATGTGAAAGCGAAATTATTTACTGCATTAAGTGAATAATGAGTTGAAGGAAAAATAACCTTCCAATAAGACCTATGCATGTTTTAGTATCGAATTGCATTCAAACATCCATTACACAAAGTTTTCCTGGAGGTAATCAGAGAATCATATTCTCACAGAATGTCCTGTCTGATAACGAGGAGGGAGAAATTATAATTGCAAATGAGGCGATTGGCATGGGAAGAGTTTTTATCTGACCTATGTGGGAACTAAAGGTACGTTATAGCGCTTTGTAAGCTTTCTCACGTCTTAGGAACATACTGCGTTACAGTTAAGAGGTGGCGTGATCCCATCATTTTATTGATATATTTTTTGGTGTACGTCATTTTTTCTGAGGAGGACCACAACTTTTGTCTATCTGAATAACATTTGTTATTAAGCTGAAACCCCTCACAGATCACGATTGTGAGATAAATGTTCAATAATACTCAATTTAAATCGATTAATAACAATTTTAATTTCGTAAATAAATTGAGACACACTTAGACATGATGTCATGAAATTGCCAAATGATGCACTTCATATAACAATAATAAATTATTTATGGTTCATTAAGATCGTCATCATTTGATGTGTAAAGAATCTTCAATAATGAGTAGCACGAAGTGTAACGTGAGATTTAATTTTCATGCAGTATTCAGAAACGATCAAATCAGACAAAGTCATGCTTTCCCTGCACTTCACGCCCGAAATAAAACACTATTAAACATGCTGTACATGCGCAAAAGCAAAGCCATAACAGTTTTCGCGAGCAGTGACCGCGTGCATCGCTGCTGTTATTCTGTCCGTAAACTATTAAACATAATTTTAACATACTAGAAAAAAGTTTCTCAATGACAAAATAGTAAGCCTGGGAGGAACAAGATGTTGTGGATAAGTTTGATAAATATACTACAGTTAACTCTTTTTTTGGGAATAGCAGGTTTTTGATGTGGAACGTTACGCGGTTTCGGCTGGCATAGGCCGTGAGTAGTACAAAACTGGGATGGATACCATCAAGCTAAAGGCTTTAAGTTTCTCTTATCACTTGTTTAAAAGAGTCCTCAGTTCACTGGGATCCACAACAACGCGATTACTCAATTTTAATTGTTCAGGGATATTCACTAACCGCTCCATAACGGCGGGAGAATTCAGTGAGAAAGCAGTCCCACTCTTCATAGTTCTCGTAGCTGGAGCAAAAACCCTTTTTGTGGAACTGGCGCACCCGGTTCCCTCAAACACAGGCCTATCGTATGACATAGGCCTATCGTATGACATAGGCCTGTCGTATGACCAGACAGTGACTTCAACGCACCCGTTTTGATCGACATCAAAGATAGATGGAAATTTACTTCCACTATTGCAAAGACGTTGCGATAGACTTGAGCATTCTTCTCTGTAACTTTAACGATAAATTCGGCAATGATATCTTATTAATTTGTTTTCTAAGACAAATAAAATGCTAGTCAAGATTACTATGGATGTCGGCGTCTGGTATCCTCTTGCTAGGATTCAAGCGGATGACGAGTTTCTTGTACTTGCTTGGTACGGATGTCTTTTTATACCGTATTATGAGCAGCTATAGTCATGATGACATGACAGAGATTTCATTGCAATATAGTTTATTAATTCGGTCGCTCACCCACGCATCGATAAGTGCCACAATCACGAAATTGACGACATCAGATTTGCTTTTGAGCTTGTGCTCGCAGTGGTACAGTGGTTAAGGGATCGGCCTTGCATGTTGGAGACGAGGGTTCGTATCCCGGCACTGGCGAGGCGATTTTCCCCGTTGGGTATATGGGAGAGCTCAAGCACAATACCCCACTCAACCCAGGTGTCGGAAATGGGTACCGGCTTCACGGGGGAACCGTCATGGTGTCCTATATATAGTGTTAGTTATAAGACATTGAAAAACCAATGCTTAAGATCATATGTATCAGGCTTGATTGGAAATAAAGCATCCTAAGATGCCGATTTTTTTTTTGTGAAATTTCCTTACTCACCAATACATCTGCTTTGTGGAAGCAACTTCTGGATAACAGATGAGATCGTTGAAATCGAAAATTTCTACATCGCATATCATTTTTCGCTTACTTCTTCCACGATTCTGAAAAGATCCTGTGACCTCCGACATGAAGAGAGCTCGACCTCTTCAATCTCTCCCCTTGACCAGTTTGAGGACTGATGGTGCGAACGATAAAACAACATCGGCATCTACGGATGCTTTATTTCCAATTGAAGCATGATACATATCACCTTTTACATTGGTTTTTCAAATGCCTTATAACTAACACCAGGACGCCATGACGCTTTCCCCCAGTCAAAGACCGGTACCCATTTCAGACACCTGGGTAGAGAGGGGTATTGTGCTTTGAATTTTTCTCCTATACCCAACAGAGAAAATCGCCACCAGCGCCGAGACTCGAACCCGGGTCTCCCCGCGCGGAGTCAGGTCCTATACACACACGGCTATGGCGAGCCCGCTATAAGCCACTGCACGCCTCACCAACTGTGCAGCGCATATGATTCTTTTTCCACTTTTGAGTTGAGCTCTCAGTTCTGTCTCCAGAAACTATCACAAGACATTCACAATGACTCTGACAATATTTTCAAGTATCTCAGACTTTAATTGTTAGTTTTATCAATCACTTGAAGTGGCCGAGATTCTTGTAAGGTTTTCGTAAATCTAACTTAATTTTAGGATTTTCAAACTTTACAATTCTGCTACGATGTCGAAAATTCTGTCTCGACAATTAATTCGTGACACTTAATAACTTAAACAAGCACAATTCAGCAATATTTCACCAGAATTAATCTATTTCATTTTGCTTAGCTAACTAATTCGCAACGTAATCTTGACTCTCACCGTTCTCTTTGCTTAATTCTTTCAGTTCTCTATTTTCATGAAACGCTCTATTGTCAAAAGATTGAATGCAGCTAAACTTTAGATATCTTCGTAGTACATTTTTCACTTAAGCCTATTCTTAAGATCTCATCCTTGATTTGTTATTTTCTTAGCGTAGCCTGTTTGTGTATCCTGTCGTGGAGGTTTCATGTCGTACCCTCTGAAAGGTTAGTACATGCATTTCTACACATAGAGATTAAACAGTACATTGAGCTATTAAGACCAGTTTAAATAATAAAGGTATGGCCTCATGAGGTCAATTCCTCGATATTTCATTCGTTCTTTCTGTAGCTGAAAAAATATAGTCTTAGGAGGCACCGGGCTTTAGGGTTGCCATATTCGATCCACTTATGATTTTTTTCGGTTGCGAACTTACCTTTTTCGCTTTATAAATTTTTGTGCAAGACACAGAAGCGGGAATTGGATACCCTGGCAGTTGAGTATACAAGAGCACTTGATGAATTTTAATGAATGCATAGGTACGACTGCTCCACGATATAATGAAATTTCATATCCATACAGACGCATGATAGAAGGTAAATTTTGCTCAGTTAGTTAGCAAGTTCAATAAAGAGTTAAGGACAAAAACCAAAGAAGTCCATATTGTTTAGAAAAAAAATTCATGTGATCAATTATAAAAAACGAACTTTTCGGGCCTTGACCCATCATCAGCGAAAATCTGCAATTATAAACATAGAGAATTAACATTCAGACTAGGTAATTGCACACATTGTATATTACTAGAGATGTTAAAATACTGGTGATCACGGACAAACTACATACCCTATAAGCTGCATACAAGTAGAGGAGAAAATGAATGCACTGCGCAATGGGACGAAATGAAATGTAAATACCAGAGAGCACCCTTAAGCTACAGCTGCCTAGCCAGAAGCAGGGCATGCGCACTTGGCATATCATTAAGATTGAGTTTGTTCTTATGGATATAAAGAGATTCAAGAATTCAAGATAGAGGGTTTAACAGATTCAAGAATTCCCAATTTCTAAACACTCTGGACTCATACTCAGTTGGAGTTCGTGGGAATAACGTACTCCTCACCTGAACTGAGAACGATTACCTTCCCAACCCGACCACGTGTTGTTGTTACCTTGGCTGGTGGCGCTTATGCAACGACGACATGATAAAGAAGAGATAAACATATCTGACCTCTAACACTAGCGTACCTGAACAATTCGGTCTCCATTGTAAAGCTGAAAATGCAAGTTTTTGTTTTGTTACTTCTGTATTAGTGCTCTCAGAGCTTGAGGATGGTAAGTTTTATAGTATAATTTCTAACTTGAAACAGCACTATAACTAGCGCTATTGAAATTCACTCGTCAACTGTGTAGCACACAAACAAAAATTTATGTTCGCTGTTGGATTGCATAAAGTGTACGTAGTTAAACTATGTTGTTTAAGAGATAGGTCGCATGCTCTCCTGGGATTATGATCAGAAGTAGCTCTATGCTACTCAACTTGCTACAAGCATTGTTAACGAAAGAGCCACTACCGTTCCCAAAGATGTTGAAAATATTAAAACTCGGTAAAATTAAAATCTGACAAAACTAGAAATTGTTGAAAGGATCAAACTTTTTATGAAAATTCTGCAGTGTATCAAATGTGATAACTTATGAGCATCAAAATGGCACTTATTCTTGTGAACGCAAGTCTGAAATCAGGGGCTACAGTGAGCAACGCCTCGTCGAATTATCTCTTTGCTAGTACTTGTCTCTTGTTGTTCAATTACATTTTTGTCAGTTTTTCATCTGCTGATTTTTTTGGCGCCATTTATGTCGACCAGATTTTGGAACGAACAAAAATTCTTAGGAAAAACACAAAATTCGCGAGAGGAAATTATTTTTTTAATATTTTTTTTTCTGCAAGGCATCTTTCCAACAGAACTAATTGGTAATTAAACTTATCTACTGTATTTTCCATGAGGAGCGGAGTGTAGACATTATTCCTAAGAGTACAAGAGTGAAAATTACTGAATTCATACAGCAGTGAATAAAATTTTAAAATGCCCAGCACCATCGATTTCAAACAATTTTATGAACATAGAGCTCATTTTATTTCAAAATAAATTCCTTCCAAGCGCTCAACCGTCCCTGTACTATGACTAAGCTTTTTTGGCCCGATTTTCTGGTACTCGAACTGCAATGCATTTAAGAAACAACCAGTCAAGTGCAGGCAGATGTTACAATTCCTACAGCTCTACCTTATCACATAACGTGTTGACGTTTACTTTCCACGCAGATTGATAATAATAGGGTTTATAAATGTGTTCCTCTGCGAGGTTCAGCAGAGTTGTGGTAGGTGCACCAAGATGGCCAAGTTTCTTCTAACGTTCTTTGCCGCGGGACTTTTGCTAAGTAAGTACAGTAGGTGACGCCTTGTTGAGCGAGGTTTCATCACATTTTTTTATGAATCTGACAGATTTATTCTTACTCCCCAGAGTTAACACACCTTAATTTTGCAACAGTTGCTGGGGTGACCGCCCAAGATGGGGGATGCTCAGCTACTGGCCAGACTCCCTACGACTACAGCCAGGTTAGAAAGCTATTCTTAGCATTGAGTACACTTCATGTTCGAATTATAAGACATCATCTTATGTCATCCCCATTTCAGGCAGATCAAAATTAGTCCCAGTTGTTCTCATTTATTCATAAGTTTGATTAAAATCGGATTAGTTAAACAACTACGACTGGTTTTTTACCGTTTAAATTGCGGTTCGTAGAAGATGTCGTGCAAATCGAAGATCGACTGTACATAGTTGTCATTTTTTGGATCAGAAAAGTGCAGTACTGTGCGTTCATAATAAATTTACTCTGTGCAGTTATTGGATGTGATTTCGGATAATTTAAGCGCTAGAATTGAAGATGAAAAACGAATGATGAATGATCAGTTTCTACTACACTTGCAATAACCGGGAATTTTCGTCTCGAGCTTGGCTCAGGCCACCGTGTTAGCACTGAAAGTCTCATGGTTCAAGAGCGATGAAATCATTACGTCGTACTCTAAAAGAAAGAGCTTCGGGCTGAAATTCTCTGTAATTGAAATAAATATGAGCAAACCCGGGTATGTTGCAGGCTTCAGTTGTTCCCGTGATTGCACCTGAAGTTAGGTGAACGCATTTCTGGCGTAAAAGAACAAATTAGAATGTGGCAGCAGAAATGAGTCACGTAGCCCATTCTCGGACTGTTCCTGAAGTCCCTCAAAGGAGAGAAGGTAGTTAATGGAAGTTTAAAGGAAACCAACCAAACAAAATTATTTTCTCCCTCATCCGCATAATTAATCCTTCCAATGTATTCTGCGTTCCTCTTTCCAAAGAACTGTTCCTAAAATTTCGTAATGAGAATACGTACCTAAAATATCAAAATTTTATACTATGATAGATGATGCTGTCATTTAGACTGAAAAATATAAAGTAAATTAATCATATTATTGGCAGAAAAAATTTTTAGAGACAATATTCAATTGAGATTATTGATTTACCTGGGACCTTAAAAATTATTTGTTTTTAACGCATACACCAGCAAAATCAAGTTAAACACATGTGCACAAGTAGCAATGTATTGCAATTCGCATAACAACGAAGTTGGAACCTTTTCATCGTTCTTAATCTCTTGGATTAAAACTCATTTGCGAAGATGCAACCGTTCTAGACGTTGGCAGAAATATACTATTTTGACATGGCTCGTAGCTCGCTGTAAAATTATAACGTTCAACTAATCAACTAATGAAACCAGGATAAAAATCCATCGTATGATTCTCTTTCGCTTATTAATTTCTAAGTAATAAGTCAAATTTATGACTAACAGAAAATAAAGCCAACCGCAAACTTCTCACATGAATTTCTGCTGGTTGACAGCATTGCATAAAGCGCCTGGAAGCGCCTGGCATTGCATAAAGCGCTCGTGCTTATTTAATATGCTTGAATAAAAATGAAACTGATGCTCCTTTATTGGCCTGTTACGTGTGAAACAAATGAGTAAACACTAGCTGAGTTACTGAATTATTGTTGAAAATAATAAATGATTGATGCAATTAATTGATTATTGATTTAGGGTCAGTTTGAAAAATGTCGTCACCCACTTTTTAAGCTAAATTTCTATTCTTCTTCAGTGAGCTACAATTTTTTTTGTATCGTAGCTCATTTTGAAAAATATTTACTTATCAAATAATTACCTCCATAGAGTTCTTGAAGTATATTTCATTCTTATCATTTGTCTCAAGTTTGCACTGGTGTGCAGAACTGACGAATGACTAATCGTACCAATCTAGAACATTCGCACTCTTCCTGCAAAACCATTCAAAATCTCGATGTTTTCTTGAAGAATTGTCCTGTTGAAACATCCACGCTTCATTCCGACTAAGCTAATTGATTTGGAGAAACACACAGACTCTACCGAAACAAATCTATGAATTCCAGCCTATTCAAAGTTTTTTCTACAATTAGAAATTGTCAGCGCTCTCGGACGAAACTAATCAACGAAGTGCGATATTTATATTCTGTGAACCCAAGGTAAAATAATATTCACGGTTTACACATCATTCCGCTTTCCATACAGGCATGGCAGGCTGAGCTACTACTAAAGTATTTAATTTTAATCTCGTTTTTCTATGACGCATGGTGCGAAAGCTTCTGAAAAGTTATCACGGAAAACTTACTAAATTACTTAATTTTAAATCAACAAGTTCCAGCTACGAGCAACTAACAAATAAGAGTCATTTGGTCTTGCTCAGTTCATTTCGCTTAACCTATGAACCATGATTGTAGTCATAAGCGTGTTCAACATTCACTCGTTTCAGAAGTTGAATATTAACGACACTGTTTTTCACCATCCACTGTGACAAGAGCCTTGATGCGAGCAGAAATCACATAATTCAATTAAACGTTTCTGATGCTGACCTACACTCGGCCAGGCGCTGTGCATGAGCATCCTGTTCTACGAGGCGCAGCGGTCAGGCTCCATCCCGTCCAGCCAGCGCGCCACCTGGAGGGCGGACTCTGCTCTCGATGACGGCTCGGACGTCGGCGTAGACCTCGCAGGCGGCTACTACGATGGTAATCATAGCAACGTAACCATAACAATGAAAGTACAGCTTTAATTCCATTGATGAACGCAATGCCGTAATACAAACTACTAACTGCCGACTACACATTTGTGACCTCACTAGAACGTCTTGGCATTGGTCAGTTTATCTTTTGGGCATTATCAATTTACTCTCAATGTACGAGATCACAAGGCAGAAAAGGAATATATTTGAAAAACGAGACTAAACTAATGACGGAATACTTTTCGTAATTGCTTCACCAATGTTTCGCAATTTTCTTGAAAAACTTCTCAATGAATCTTGCGCAGGACGCACTGACATCGCATGAACGGAAGCTTTGTCTACATTGAAAGTTTATACGAGGAAAATTGGTACCTTAGGCCATCTCAGAACTCGTGTTTTTGCCAGAGCTCGCGGAATTGCTATTGCATTGTCAGACTGTAAAAATTGAATACATTTGCCATCGAAAAAGAAAGTTCAAAGAGAATTTACATGAATACAGCAGATTATAGAAATATTGCAAAAAATTGGGAACGTGTTGTTCGCTAAGTGAATTTTTCTTTTGATGCACCAATTATAAATGATAAGATGTTTTTTAGTTTCAGAGTTTTTCAAAGTACAATATACTGTACATGAAATGTTGATACATAACAAGGAATGAAACTTTATGAGTGAACTCTTCGTAGAGTTTTTTCAGCTGGCCTGGGATCAGCTTGCAATTGCTCCTAAATTTAATGGCTGTTAAAATCAGATATAAATGTGAACTTTTGAATGAAAAAAAATCATTTTTATTAGGTTCACCTGTTTTGTCAAGTACCTTCTCAAGTCACCAAGAGCATAATAGCCTCTTGAGTGTGTTTTAAGAATTTGAAATATTTGCATGGATTCGCTATTAGCTTAAAACTTGTTATGACATGCAGTTTTACTAACAATTTGCTATTCAATACTCTGGCAAGAATCCATAGCCCGCCGATATCGGCGTACCTTGTAGAAAACAATCATGAGATCATATTAATGGATTAATTATGGTCTTTGGTATTAAGGATTCTTTAGAGCAATTCTGCTGAAAAGGTAAAATGATTATTTCGGATGATTTTGATTAAGAAAAGTTATCGTTTATCTCCAACTCTTATATACATTTGGTCATAAATATGAATAATATTTAACTACTTTGTAAGGTACTTCCAAATTCATGGGCTTAATAACTCATAAATTTAAAAAATGAGTCTTGTAAAGTAGTTGTTCGTTCAACATTTTATTTAGTTTAAAAATGTAACCGGCCCAGCGTAAAATGATTTTCGTTATAACCTGTAAATAACTAGTATTCATAAGCAATTTCCACTCTTGATTCATTTTCAATGTAATACACACAGTGCAAATACAGTGTTTTTTGCTACGCAGCAAAATTCTGTTTGAAGATAAGATCTAATGATATGCATAACCATTTTTACAGCCGGAGATCACGTCAAGTTTGGTTTCCCAATGGCCTACACAGTGACTATCCTGGCGTGGTCTTACCTCTCATTCCCAGACGGCTTCGAGCGAGCAGGTCAGTTGGTGTTTCCTCCGTCTCACTCAGGTCGTGATGACCACCTCTACTGAGTAATTCATTTATCACAACGATTGTATCATAGTGATCACATCTTGGTTCACGGGAGTCGCACTGTAATTATGAACACAATTTCTCTTATTATGTGGTATTGTGTAACGAAATATATCCTATAATGCTAGATTATACTAGCTGTTAGTTTAAGCCTCCCTAACTTCAACTAAGGCGTTCCAAAGAGGCGACGTAGGAAGGCACCATTTAGTATGAACTTAATGGAACGCAGAATCTATGCCCAAAGAGCATAGAAACACTAAGTTAAGAAAGAAGTTCATAAAACATCCTAAAAAATTGAAGAAAAAAGCATGTAGTAGGTACTGAAAAACAGGATAACAGTGAATTAAGAATAGATGGTCTTAATTTAACATAACAAAAAATGTCTTATTTTTAAAGAAGTTGGCAAACCTAACTCTCAGCTCCGGACCTCAAATATCCCCCTGAGTGCGCTAATTCCCATAGATAAAACAGTTGTATACCCGTGAGGAGATACATGTCTTTTAATTCTACAAACTTGATTCAATATGAGTGCTAATCATTTCTCAACTCACAAAATTTCTCCCTGTAAATAAAAGAACATGCATGAAAGCAAATTATTCTTCCTTCAAAGTACTTCTGAAGCATAAAAATGAGACTGGCTGTATTAATTCTCTTTTTGAAAGTAGTACCGAGACTTAGTAGAATCTTATACGTAATATCAATGCAATTCGTTGATGTTATTATAATTTTCTAATTAAATATCCCAATTAGGTCAGAGTGGATACATCCAGGATGCCATCCGCTGGGGTACTGACTACTTCCTGAAAGCGCACTCCTCCGATATGCTTCTGTGGGGACAAGTAAGTTGTCATCACGGCTTTATTACAGCATCAGATTGTTAAGAGATAAACGGGCATTAAAGACTACAAAACATGGCTAGCAGCTACGGCGTACGTAATGTGGCAAATGGAAGGAAAAAATTAATTAAAAAATTTATGAAGTAAAGGGTAAACTTTACTTTCTAGAAAAACAACGTAAATAATTCACTCACGTAGACCGACATGTATCAATCCTTCAACATCAGCAAAGAAGGGTACAATCTTAAAGATGCTGAAAAAATATTCTGCTGCATGAATACGAACTCAGTGGTGAAACTGAGCTGGTTTGAGATTGCTTAATGACGAGTTCACCTCATGAACAAGAATATGTATGCGGCAAATCGCTCTGATGGAACTCATCCTCAGACTCCCAAAATCATATGCTCGCGGAGAGAGAGATGAAACTCCGGCAGTTCAGTCTTTTGCAGCACCAGTCTAAAATTGGTTAATTTTACCGTTTCAACGATAATCTTCCTACAATGATACAGACATCTTCTATGTATGAGGACATTTGTGTACTATGTGCATCAAAGTCTGTGGGCATGAGTTCCCGAACTCTAGGTTGTAGCAACGCCGAGCATCGTTGACGAAGTTATCTAACTGGATATTTTACAGTAACTCCTTCTCATTCACCTACATGGGATCAAGCAGATTTGTATTATGCCTTAATTAACAACGGTGATTTTAAGGTCTTGGTTAGGGCAAACTTTTCCCATGATATAAGAATTTCAGAATCTCTTTCCATAATTAGGACAAAACAAGCTTTGAATAGACCTCTGAGTACTTTTGAGTTGTTCAAAGCCAATAAATAACCTATTTTATTTTTACCTATTTTCATTGTAAAATTTGAGTTAATAATTCTTGTTTGTTCCACTATTTAACAGATTATTTGTTCTAGCATTTTCTTAGCTGATGAGCGAACGCTTGAAACGTCCTTTTGCAAGTAAATATTTTATACGATATTCCTCGTTCTCCCATTTATATTTCTAGTATCATTAATGAAAACTTCGCACCCAACTTCAAACTAAATAAATGAGTAAACATGTTAATCTCTGGCTGATCAAGTGAATTCCAGAGATTGAAAAATTGAAATTATGTTATCAGTAGAATTGGATTGCCAGATTCGAAAAAATCTAAAACATTTTTATTCGATTGACTGAAAGTAATTAGCTATGAAATTAGTCGGATGGATTCCTCCGGTAAGTTACAAGTATAATAATACGTGAACAGCACAGATGTAGCTCGGCGTACTCTAACACTCGTGTGCCCAGGTGGGACAAGGAGACATTGATCATGCGTACTGGGGTCGCCCTGAGGACATGACCATGGAGAGACCTTCATTCAAGATTGATACCAGTGCTCCAGGTAAGAAAATCATGTGAAGCAATGAGAAACGGAATTTTAAAAATTAATACTGTAAAAGGAAGGAAGCACTTTGACATAACATGTCATCTTTTTGATTGTATAGTTATGATATTTGATTTAGCATCTCTGTGCCAAAGCTCCTTGAACAGAATGTCACAAAACAAATTGTTTAGTTTACTCCTTTTCATGAGGTACAGAACTTATGAACGGCTACACGTGAACTACATTCAAAAAGTGTCATTTTTAGGACAGCGAGACCCTTTTATGTAAAAAGCTGGAGTGATGCTAGTAAAAATGATTTTACCGTCAACACTGAAATCCTCTGTGTTTTTGTTCGTAGAATTTATTCCTGCATAGATCGGCGCACGTATCGAATATCTTTTAGGAATGTCCCAATTTTTTATTACAAAGCACTTCATGTTAAATTATGTTAAAATACAGTAAAGAGAAATTTTCAATTTCATTTTCCTGATGTTATGCGCAAGAAATCTTGGGTGGGAGCACACTCGTACATGGATTTCCCGTTCGCTAAATTCTATCCTGAATGGTCCCATCCTCTTTCTTCTCTTGGGAACACATTTCAAGTAGTTAGGGAAATTTTAACTAACTTCTAATTTAATTTGATCCCTTTAATTTCATTCAATTACTCAAAAAAAAAGATTACCTCAATTAAAACATTAAACTTGCGAACAATTCAGTCACAGATTTATGATTTTCCTTATACCTTCACATATTAACTTTCTATTGCTCTTAAAGTCCAGAGTTCTTTTGCTTAACTTGCATATAAAAGTTTAAAAAGTGGTCCCCTTGTTTAAGTGAGGTTGACCAATGCTGACGCATTTTTTACTCATGGTGCAGGGTCCGAGCTTGCAGGAGACACCGCTGCTGCCCTTGCAGCCGCGTCTATCATCTTCCAGGTAAAGAACAAGCAATAAAATATATGTATTGACAGTATAATACAGTAGGCAATATAATAAATATAATGTAAAGCATATTTTAAACAGTAATCAAAAGTGAAAATGGAAATTATTTCAAGCGAATGAACTGAATGCATTTCGAAAACTTTGGAGGATTTACGACGGAAGAAATGCTGTTGATTCTAAAATTTTGACAATTGTTTCTAGAGTAATGTCATATGCTTCAAATTGTGGTTTTTATTTAGGTAATGCTGAACTGTTTTGAAGGAAAATAAAGATTCATCTGAAGATATTTCTTTTCATTCATTTCTTCGTCTGTTGTAGCATAAGGGCAATGAATTGTGAGTCAAGGCAGTTGTATCACTTACGCTATTGTGAGGTTATGAAGGTTAAAGGGCAGCAAAGACCGTCAAAATAAAGTATTAATACTTTCTCATCATTCTGATAAGAATTTCTTATCTTGACGAAAGTTACAACCGCGATCAGTAGACTCCACTAAACTGAATTTCTACCATTGCCAGAACATTAACTTTACTTCAGTTTTCCAATAACGGCTTTTCTAGGTAATGGCATGGTTGCTTCCTCCCTCTGAAGCTTTTGAAGTGAGATGGATCTCAACTCATTTTGAGAGCTTTATAAACAACAAAACTAACGATTACTATTTCTTTGTTTTTCATGTAGAGCTCCGATTCATCGTACGCTGCTGAGTGCCTAGCGGCTGCCCGCGATCTCTTCGAGTTTGCTGACCAGTACCGCGAGAACTACCACAACTCCATCCCTGACGCCGCAAACTACTACATGTGAGTTGCGCTGTGGAATACCAGAGAGGATTTTCCATGCCACCATTCTCAAATCATACCTTATCTCAAACGATATTTGCCGATGACGAATTCACGGCATTCGCTATGGGTCATTCGCGGTTACTCTACCACTCAGGGTTACTAGACCACTCAGGTTACTCAGATGTACACTACTACTCAGCTCAGGGTTACCAGACCACTAAGGGCTAATAGGCCAGTTAGACTAACTATATTACTCAGGGTTAACTGTTCACTCAGAGTAATCATACCGCGCAGAGTTACCAGATCATACACAGTTACTTCATCATTCAGTGGTTACCACTCCAGCCATGGTTACCAGACCACTCAGGGTTATTAGACCACTCAGTGCTACCGAATCACACAGGGTTAATAAACTACTCATGATTACCAGATGCTGAATTCTCTTTATTGCATGTATGTTATAAAAAAATTAAAACTTAGGGCAGGAGATCGGCTTGTCAAACAACTCTGAGTCAGATCTCGTAATTCAGCATCGCCGCCTCTCTAAAGTTCCAGCACCAAAACGTCGACCAACTTCTCTCCTACCTGATGACAAAAAACGCACTACTATCACTTATCCACTAATTAGCCACATCCTCAGAAAATTTTCTCAAAAACCACATTACAAGAGCATCAACAGGGCCGAATCACTAATGAACAGTGACAATCTTATGAAGTTTGGAAGTACGAAAATACTGTATTCATTCGAGCATAGTTTATTGCCTCACATCTTTATACGAATGATTACTCTATGGGTGCGATTTATTTATCATTGACAATTGTTATTTACTCTAAGAAAAACTTTCAAAGAAATTAGCTTTCGATTTCACCTCATCAGTCAATGTCATGATAAGATGTCACATTTTTAATTGCACTAGTGAAATTCACTTTTCTTGATAGTGCGATACCAGACTTGTAAGTTATAAAAATTGATTATTTTGGGGATTTACATAACTAAGACCTTATCAATACATGCATTGAATGTGCAAACTTTTTCAAGCCTGGAATTTTAAAAATAAGCTATACGATGATTTTCCTCTCAGGTCTTTCAGTGGCTACGGAGATGAGTTGTCCTGGGCAGCCATCTTCCTGTACAAGGCGACGGGCGAGAGCTACTACTCCGACAAGGCGCTGGGATATTGGGACGAGTTTGGAGTGGAATGGGCAGGTGCAGGTGCAGCTCTTGGCTGGGACAACAAGTACGGCGGAGTTCAGGTATGTCACTTTACAAACTGAATTTTGACTTGTGGAGTTTTAAGTTAATAATTCCATAGGCTGTGTGTTTTCAAAACCAGAATTTGTGTGACTCATCGCTCATCAGATGTGATTGCTACGGAACAGCCGCTTGTCACGAGTTTGAGTGTCGTAGGGGCTAGAAGTTTTCAAGTTAAGTCAAACTTCAATAAGGATATCTGAAAAACTTTTAGGAATTTGGATGACGAGGTTATTAATTGAGTATTCTCCTGATTTCAAACATTTATTCTAAAATTTTTTTAGTCATATATTGGTTGATTCTACCTTATCCTGCTTCAATTGAAATATCTTTTTACTAATAAAACAAATTCAAAATATTTTAACCGCTACACATGAAGGACAATTTTCAGTTTCTCGTAAACTATTATTTATCCCGCCTTGAACCCAGGTCACGAAGAATTTACGTCTTCTTACTCAAATTACATTTACATTAGTGTGAAGTTCCAAGAGTTTCTATGTTTCCGTCTAGCTTATAAAAACCGAATTAGTTCACTACTATGCCGCACTTGACTACAATTAACATGAAGCGATTGCATCTGCATGTGCCGTTTTTGAACTTGATGTACATTTTACCGCTTAATGTGCAGTACTTCTAGTGAGACACAATCATCAAAAATAAAAGCAGAAGTTAAATAGTCCTAAAATACAAAGTGATGCATCCCGAATCATTTAGGCTTTGATCTCACAGCTCAGGATTGTACTTGAGTTCTACTTTTCTCAACCTTATACTTTTTTGGATTCCCTGCTTTTCCATTTCTTTCATTTGTTGACATCTAATGCCATTTCTACGTACCATAGCCTTCAATATTTTATTGCGCTAGTTAGTTTAAATTTATTCAATTGAAAATTAAATTAAATCCGAGAGAATTAAGGAAACAATGCTGAATTTTTCCTTTTTTCAAGCATTTCAGACAAAGCAGTGTTTTTTCCGTGATGAAGAGTCACTCATAGCCATAAAATGAAATCACCGTTGACACTTTGCTGCTGGCTTTTTGCTATATAACACCTCAAACTCTAGAGAAGAATTTCAGTTTTTAACGGAAATAGCAATAGATTAATTTCAATGTTCAGTAATTGATATTATAAGAACTGCCGGCCTCACTTTAAGGGTGCAAAACTTCTGTTAAACTAAAATCTTAAGCTAATTTAAATTTAACTCTGTACAAAATTCATAACTGATACGGATTTAAATTTCATCTACTGCAAAAGAGGAAGTTTGTACACATTAAAAAACTAAGCGAAATTTGAACATAAACCTAGGCTGATGGAAAATTTATCCACGTTGAAAAATGTTCTCAAATTTCAATTTAAATATTTACAGAATTGAATTTAAGCAGCGTAAATTCAAATTGAAACTATCGCCCCAGATTCTGTTCGCCGAAACGTTCGGTGACGACTACTACAAGAACCTCGTGAGCCAAAACATCGCCGGGTTCCGGAGTGGCACCTACACACCGGGCGGCCTCCTCTTCCTCGGCGAGTGGGGCTCCCTGCGCAGCGCTCAGGGCGTCGCCTTCATGGCGCTCAAGGTAACGAGCAGCTCGAGTCCTGGCTTAGATACGTTACTTGAGCTGTGTTCGCAGCTTTCTGTAAGTAGATGACTGCGTGAAGGTCACCATAAATATTAATTCGAAACCGCCTGTGCCTACAGGGGAGCATAGCAAGTGCTAGTACTTTTAGGAATTTAGAACACCAAAATTCAACCTGCGAGTCGATTAGTTTTCCACAATAATTGGTGAAGGCCTATTTTAAACTAAGAGACTTATATCCCGACTACCAGTGTGAAATTATTATCAAAAATCATTGAGCATAGCAAAGTTTTCCCAAGAGTTGGAAATACTCGTACTCATAACAATTCAGCCGCCTCAAGTTCTGGATTTGTTGAGTGAGGAATTTCATTCAAATGCAGTAATTTTAGGAATTAAGACACTTCTACATGCAGATACTGCGCATGCTAGTGGGAAGAATACTTTGAGAAATACGCTGTTTCAGGAAAAATTCATATTGCACCAAAACTCATGTACTGATTCAATGGTGATAAAATACCCCACTAAACATATTTCCAAACAGAAATTATTCCTTCTCGACCTCTATCCACTCAAGTACGACCACCGCTTGCACTCTCATTCAATTATCATTACAGATCTGAAGAATATTTGAAACTAAATGTTTTCAAATTAACTTTTCAACTGGAATCATCTCTGATCGCGTCATCAAGTAGAACATATCAAATGAAATTTTATCTATTTTCTCAAGTTGAATTTTTTTCATTATCTGAAAACACGCAACTGTCGCACGTGAGAGGTCCAAGACTATTACTAAAGAATTCTTCTTACGTTTCAACCTCACGTTCTTGCACTAGGCTCCCCTCATGAAGTTGGTATGGCATTTCAATTTTTCTAGAGCATGAATTTGAAACTCTCGGCCGAGTCATTTTTGTTTGACCTTCCAACTCAGAACTTGGCCTCTAAATTCGTAGTTTTATTTTAACCTATGCACCAGGGCAGCTTTCTACACAAAAAAGTCCAAGATCAAAAAATCCATTCGCATAACGTTTGATGGCATCGTTCTAATAATTCTTGCACACTGTAAAGCTAGCTATTCGGTCTTTCATTTCCTAACAGTCACTGGCCTCTGCACTAATGTTCTACCGTGCCACTGTGGTTTTAAAGTCCAACACTTCACAGACGAATAAGGTAACTTCTGAATGTCTTTTTCTCGGTATTTTCAGGCTGCTGCTCTCGGCATCGACACAGACACGAACAACGCATTCGCCACCCAGCAGGTTGACTACGCCGTTGGATCCACAGGGCGCTCGTTTGTTGTGGGCTTCGGAGTGACTCCTCCTGAGAAGCCCCACCACCGCTCCAGGTCTGTGTTTTGTGGTTTATGCTGTTAGTCTGCTCATCCTAGTGATCCAGAGTGACAACGGGTGATGGAAGAGTTATCGTCGTAAAAATTGTTAATTTTTCTTTCCATAGCGGTGCACGTTTCTTCTCTATGTTTGTTTGCATATAATAGAAATTTGAAAGACACACATCTTGTATGTAATTTTGAACAATTTATTTGCCTTGCTGACTATATTTAAATAACATTGTCCAAAGAAAATTCATAAAATTGTTTTATTTTCATTTACCTGGATTCATTTCTCACCAGATATCAATTGAGGCATTTCGTAACTTCGATCATCATAATTTCATAAATTTATTCCATTATTTGCTTCTCGTTTGCATTGTTTAAGGACAATATTCTCCCTCGCTTTTCTTCAGTTCGTGCCCTACCATTCCTGAACCCTGCGACGGCGATGCAGCTTTCAGCAACCCTGGCCCGAATCCCAACACACTGTTCGGTGCTCTTGTTGGTGGTCCTGATGCGGTGAGACTTTCAGAAAACACCTATGTGTGACAATAATTCTTATATTGGTTGAGTTATGCATTTTCATCCGAGTATGCGATGCACTAAAAGTCTTATTTTCAACCACTTCGATGGCAGAAAATTTTAAGATAATGCTCTGTACCGCAGTGTTTTAGTGTGAGCTACAGGCTCTTTCGTTCCTGGGACAAATAGTCAACAAGCACTACATATTTATACTATTTTTCACTCAACATAGTATAGAAGTGGGTCATTAGCATCACTTCATTTTTTTTTCATCTCAAGTCCTGAGAATAAAACGTTTGCATGTGATGATAAGCAAGTAGATTACAACACTGAACTTGCTAATGCGTTGGCTAGAAAGTTTTGTTGCTGAGTTTACAAACGTTTGAGTCATTAAATAAGCTAGTATGATTATTACTGGGAAAAAGAATACTAAGTCGTAATCGGAGTCAGGACATCGGAGAATGTAAACAATTGTCCACTGAACGGAGAAAAGTGCTAGAGCTTTTTTACCGAGAGAGCTCTGTCGTCGGATTGTCCATTTACGTCGTTGAAGGCGGTAGCGAAAGATCTTCTGTCGACTTAACTGTTGTTACGTGTGTAGTTTTTCATATAAAATCCTAGATTTTGAGCGTGTCAAAATGAAATTTAAACTTTAGGTATCTGACAACTCTGTACCACTCCACCGTTGTATACCATAATATTTAAAACTCTCTGGCTAGCCTCAGATTCCTATTTCAATCAGGCGGTCAAGTTTTCTCTATCGTGGAATGAACTACGCTTCATTTTAGTGATGGAATGATGCACGCATTACCAGATGGAGACTAACGTGCCAGTAAACGTTCATTACGAAACACAAGGGTGTGTCTTTTATTAATTGCAGCACATTCGCACGTGCTGCTCGTTGGCTCATGAGCCTCCACATATTTCAATTATATTCATCAAAATTCAATTTGATTCCTATCGAATTATCGATAAGTTATTCAGCTTTTTAACGGAGAAAGTTATTTCTCCTAATATAGTGGAAAAATGAAGCATAATAGCTTAAATATAGACGAAAGATTTGTCCCTAAAAAATAGAACTTTTGTGACACAATAGAAAAATCCAACAGGAGTTACAACAACTTTCCTTCTGCTAAAACCTCTCATCAAGATATGTATTACTGAGCCTGTTTTCTTTCCCTATACCTGACTGTAGCTTCTTCCCCTTTTGAAAATTCACGTTGCAGTTTTTCAGTCATTTTTACTTTTTGTACTCATACTTTCGACAATATGTTTAAAGCTAGGACTCGAAATTCTACGTTGCTTGGAAATTACCAGAGCGATGAACTACTTTTCACATAAACAGTTAGGCTTCTAATAACATCCATTCCCTCAGAAGTCGGCAAACAAAAACTTTAATTATACATTGAATTCTTTTCAAATTTTGAGCAATAAAGTTATTTGTTTTATATGCATTTATTTGAAAAGATTAAATTCATTTCATCCTTCAAATGAAATTTTTGGAGGCCATCAAACTACATTTACTTAAAAGAACGGAGCAGACGGATCCTACCAGAATAAATGCAATGGCGGAAATGTTAAATTTTCCATCCATTTCACTGCAAAAATTTGTTATGGTTTACTTCATTGCAGAACGACAACTACGTGGACGACCGTGGCGACTACGTTCAGAACGAAGTGGCGTGTGACTACAACGCCGGCTTCGTTGCCTCCCTCGCTGCTGTGGTTCAGTTGTTCTAATTTACTGATCTCCTGATACTTTACTGAAAATAAATTCATAAAAGCTGTCTATTTATTCATTTCCCTGAATTGTTTCAACTGAACATGATGATTTGGGATACTGATAACAGTATAATAATCACTGCATTTTTTATTAATATGATTATTTAAGTCAATTAAGTCAATTAACCAACGGTATTGCATTGTTTTGATTCATTACATGGTAAAAGACAATTATTTTTACAACGAACCCAACATATGCTACCCGAAAAAAAAATTACCTTTCATCAGTTATTCAAGATGATTGGCGTTCGGAACAATATGATATAAGGATTGAGGGACCAATGCATTTGTCAACTAACCCTCATTAGTTCGCTACGTATTCATTCAGGAAACGCACTATAGGTTATGGAGGAAATTAATCATCTCCATTCAATCTTACTGCATCTATTGCCCTGACTTTTCGTGGAGCTTCTGAAAGTAAATTAGTTTTTTCTTAAATATTACTCAGAATTCCATGCCTTCATTCTCGTAGAGGAATTGTGTAGTGGAGTCTCATTCTCCTCTGATGAAATATAGATCTCATTACCTGAAGAGATAATTATAGAAGTGGTGAAATGATACAACGCCAATACTTTAAAACTGTTTTATAAATCATTTTAATATAACAAAATATAAATAACTAAATACAGACGCACATACAGAAGCAAAAAAAATGAATTGCAATCACTGAAACCGAAGAAAAGAAAGGTGAGCCTAGAACAAACGAATTGCGTGACAGCACGATATCGGAAATCAGAAATCGAATCGGTGTTGACACACCAACTGAAAACAATGAACATAAACATCCATAGTTGGTGAATTTACCATTATAGGTCTTTTCACAGCCCTGTCATTGGTTTAGCAAACGATTAAGTGAAAATTAAACAGTATTCACTCGGTCGGGTTATTTTATATTTGTGAAAGCTAACATGTACGCATCAGTAAGAACATAGAAAAAGATGACACGTTGTAAAAGAACTCTTAGAGAAATTTAACCTCCATTTACACTGACACTTTAGCTTCACGATTGTGTGCTATTCGCCGATGTTATTGAAATTATAATGAACAAAATAGAGTTAATATTGCACATTTGATTAAAGAGGTCGTCTTCTCTGAAATTTGGAACTAACTTTTCGCGCATGTATATCACAACTTCGTACACAAATCAGAGTGAACTTGCTTCACCACGCGACACATTTACGAAACATCGTACTTTAATAATGCCAGCAAAAAAAATTTCGAAATACATGTAAAGAATTTTTGCACGAGGCTATCAAAACCAATGCATAACACGAATATTTCAGTTAAATAAACATTTACGCTCATAACCCAATATCGCAACAATGTTTCAACAATGCTTTTTTATTTGTAATCAAATCCTTGCTAATTGTCTGCGACCAGGGGATTTTGGTCATTACAATTTACGAAATCCTTCTGTATTAAATTGAAAATTCAATTAGCAATCACTAATGTGTTTAATAATTTTTACGTAAAAGTTGGAATAAATATAACTGATAGTACTTCCAGTGAACCTACTGATCACTGGGAATATATATATAAAATATTGATCTAAGTTTGGTCGACTGGTTTTAGAGTAGTCCTGGCACGCTAGTAGACAGCTCCTAGTTTAAACTTGACGAAATACAGTATACAGTATCCAGTTTACTGTAGCTTTCATAGACACAGCAGAAAAAGCTCTGCTCTAGCCATCTGCCCAAAATATTAGCAGAACAAAACTACCGGCTACTGACTCTGTGGGTAGCGCTTCCATGTCGCCGCAGGTTGTACGTTGTTCGGCCGCTGGGCTAATTTAGGCTGGGCGCATGTCTGCTAGTGAGTTGGTGTCCATGGAGCTTATAGACCAGCCGACCCCTACTTTTTCCTGGCGAATGGGTGGAAGTTATATCTAGAGTACTAATCACTACTGGCTTTCGCCCCATTATTGATGTCCGGGCTTTTGCCCCATTATTGCTCTTCGGGCTTTTGCCCCAATGTTGCTCTTCGAGCTTTTGCCCCAATGTTGCTCTTCGGGCTTTTGCCCCATTGTTGCTCTTCGGGCTTTTGCCCCATTGTTGCTCTTCGGGCTTTTGCCCCATTGTTGCTCTTCAGCTTCTGTCCCATTATTGCTCTCCGAGCTTTTGCCCTATTATTACTGTTCGGTCTTTCGCCCTATGACTAGGTTTAGAACATTTGAAGATACTAAAGCCAAACGTACTCTCCTTACTTTGCCAGGAGACGTTAAACGGCAGTTGGAGGGAGAAGACAGCGCCGCAGTGGTCTTCTCCGAAAGTTGTGGCCGTCCGATAAACTTTTACCCACATCAGCACCTAATCTCATTATTTCTGTCAAAAGAAATGTCGTGCTTGTACGTTTCACAGCTAATGCTCTCGGCCGTTCGATTTTCTATTCCTCCCCAATTGTCCAGAGTTTTTCGTAGAATACATGGATCATGTTCGTGACCACAACTCTTTTATTCTTTACACCTACAAACTCTTCCATTGTAATTGAATCCATAAACAACTTACAAAATAATTCAAGTGGATTAAACGCGTCTCGGCTAAAGCACTTTAAGTTGTAGCTGACACAATTGCGCCGTTCACATTCAATGTTATTAACCAGTCGCTTTTCCTCGGTATTTTTTGAAACTCGATCAAAATTGCTAGGAAAACCTGTATTTTTAAAAGTGTTAAAAGAATTGTGCTAATTAATTATAGACCTATCTATGTACCAGCAATTATTAGGAAAATATTTGAGAACATTGTTTATAAAAAAGAGTATTCTTATTGTGAGCAAAAATCATTTCTCGGTAAAATACAATTCGGTTTTCATTCTAAAAAAGTCATAAACACAGGCTGTATTAAATTAATAACTTCAAAATCATACATATATTAATGAATGAACAGTTTACATATATTAATAGTCCTACAATGTAGGACTATTATGTATAACCTAGACTATTAATATAACCCACAAAATACTAAAATTTCATACCGTGTAGCTATAACAATGTCATGTTAAATTATTTACAATACGTTTATTCCAATATAGATGAAGGTAAACATGTTTACTCAGCGTTTCTTGACTTTTGAAAAGCATTCAACTGTGCGGACAATAACATTTTACTCTCGAAACTCCACTGTTGTGGCATTAGGGGAAATGCTCGTGATTGGTTCAGATCATACCTAACAAATCGGAAGCAGTACGTTGTCATTGACGATGCACAATCGGAACTACAGTTTCACAGAGGAGTTATACATGGGTCTGTCTTTGGGCCTCACCTATTTTTAATCTTAATCAGCGCTGTAATTAAATCTACGTTATATTTCAAATTCATACTTTTTGTCAAATACAGAACGCTTTCTACAGTCAATCCAAATCGAAATCCCATTCTAATTATGGAGAAAATAAATAACGGGCTGCAAAATGTTTCAATGTTGTTTGAAGTTAAAAAAATTAATCTTAAAATCGATCAGACACAACACATTATATTCTCACAAGAGAGAAATGTATCACTTTAATTCATTAAAAGTGGTGAAGGTGAAATTGAAGAAGCCAATCATGTAAGTTTCTTGGCATTATAATAGATAAACATCTAACCTTCAAAGAGCATATTGCACATGCCAGAGCTAGATTATCAAAATCCATTGAAATCCTCAATGAAATGACTAATGCATTGCCTGAAGAAGCTTTCGTAGCACTTTACCAAACGCTTATTTCACCATACTAACAATAAGGAATAGAAGCACAGGACGAATGAAAATAAAATCAATTTGCTCTTTGGGCTGTAAAAAAGAGTCATTAGAGTGATGAAAAACTTGGAATGTACTGCTCACACAAATGATTCATTCAAGAGTTTAAAAATACCAAACTTTTGGGTCTCTAAAAGCTCGCCATATGTAGTTTTATATATTAAACGCTGACTGATGATGGCGACAGAGACCTCAAACAATTATTAACTGTATAAATGGCCCTCATGGCCATTTAATCCGAAATAGCAGTAACTTCATAGTTCCTTATCATTCAAAGTTCGGTCACAACACAGCTTCCTCATCATTGGAACTAAGACTTGAAATCCAATCCCTGCAGAGATCTGTGAATAAAATTCTTACAAAGCTTTCAAAACTAATCTTGAATCCCTCTTTCTATCGGAATATTAATCACATAACGGTATCGAGCCAAGTCCTTTTTACTATACGATTAATGCTAAAAAGGGTAATTTGCCATGATTAATGACAAACATCTTAAGTTTATTCACATCTTGGGTGAAAGCTATCACAGTCAGCGTCGCATGTTTCTATATTCAAAATGTAACTAGATAAATGAAAAACAGTAATTTGAGCTTATGATTCACAACCAAATAATCTCACTCATCGTATGATGAATACGCTCTGAAATTCATTTTTGCATGTGTGTTTTTGTTTTAGATGTGCGTGTTGTGCTATGTTTTTATAAATGACTTTTCCCTAACTTTTTCTCATGACTTGAAAATCATTGAGCACAGTAATGCTGTCGGCTTCAGCAGAATTTTTCATGTCTTTTCTTCTTTCGTTTTACTCACAGTGAAGAACATCCGAGGCATTCTCCAGCATTGCTTAAAGTATTTACTAGCTTTCCGCTGTTTTGGCTCGAATGAATTACACTGAATAACAAATTTCAAAAATTTTTTTTTACTGGAGATGTGTAAATTGATATAGACTAATTC